>SNQJ01S0153822.1:9702-22570 GCA_010110895.2 Picea sitchensis
GGGTTCCATCGATGCCTCTGCATCCTTGAGGTCCTAAACCCTGAACACTCAGTAAAATTGAGTCAATAGCACCTGTCTATGTCAATGTAGTAAAACAACATATCATTAACCCATAACGCCTCATAATAAAAATCAAAGTTTTAATAGCATAATAATCCGGATCACTTGCGAGCAAGTGTCCTCAAAGAATAAGCTTGCTCAGTGCGCCAGTGCAGGATGTTACAAATAAGATCCCTTATGATACCTTTGTATATGACAGGAAAAACTTGGAGGAAGTGACTTCATACAAATATCTTGGAATTGATATTCACCATAAGCTCAATTGGAATTATAGCATTGAGAAAAGGATTATTGGGGGATGGAAATCTTATTATGGGCTTGAAAACAATTGTAAATCAGCTGATCTTTGGAGTTGGTGTAAGAAGAAACTCCTCTTTGAGACTCTTTTTACACCTATTAATCTTTATGGATATGAATTCTAGGGTTGTATTATCTCTTGTGAATCCTGGAGAAAGATAGAGCAAATACAAAACAATTTTATAACTTATAATCTCAAAGTTAAAGGAAATATGCCCTATCCCATCCTGCTCTTAGAAACAAGCCTCTCCCCCATTGAGAGCATGGCTATGACTAGATACCTAATGTATAAGAACAATTTAAACAACATGGAAGACAAGAGGCTACCTAAATTTTCTTCAAAATCAAGTCATAACCACCATCGACTCAAGCGAGGATGGCATAAAGATGCTCAATCTTGGCTAAACTATTGGGGAATCATGGAAGAAACCATTTTGCCGAATACATATACTATTAAAAAAATGTCAAATCAAAATTTAAGGAGAAAATGTGGTGTGATAAAGAGTTAGAGGAAAAAAGAAAATTAAGGTATTATAAAGATGTAATCAACCCTAATCTAGAAGATCAAAATTTTCTTTCCATTTTTCCAAGTGTAAAGAAAAAAATAAGCATTGCTAAGATAAGAACAAATTCTCATGAGCTCCATAGTGAAATTGGGCATTGGTAAATTTCTAAAATGTCATGGAATGAAAGAGTGTGTCACCTTTGTGACACTAAGAATGTTGAAGATGAAAAGAACTTTCTCTTAGATTGTCCAACCTATACCCATATTAGATCTCATTTTCAAAATATTTATCACACTACTAACCTTCCTAGCCTCTTAACTCAACAAAAATATGGCGATCTTGGAAAGCTTCTCTTAATGATTTTTGAGCACATAAACAAAATTTTAAAGAATCGCAAGTAATCACTTACCCTCTTAAGGTCTGATAGACCAATTCGGTCTTAGTGGACGTTAATCATCATCATCATCATATTTAAATAAAACAAAATTATTTTAATTTCAATTTTATTTATTTAGAGTTTTTTTTTTAATATAGAAATGGATGGATTTTTATTCATTAAAAAGACGTGGTCAACACCACTGAATACAAAAAGTGTTCTAGATGCCATAACAAAATTCCAAATCTTCTAGAAATTCTATCGACCAAAATTATGTCCTCCTACTATATATTAACCAATAACTAATACTACTACTAGCATGCAAAATATATATCTCGTAATAAATATCGTTTATACAAAATGATAAACAAAACATGCTCAATGTCTTATAGTTGGATCTTGACCAATGAAAATTCTTGGCTTGTCCATGTCCTCTGTAAGCTCCACAAGGGCAAGCTCCACATGGGAATTTAAATACGAAAGATGTGTCATTCCTGAAGCAACCATTCCACCATTACTTTCATCAGGAAGAGAATTCCCATGAGTCACATCCCTCTAAGCTAGTTGAAATTGAAGTGATACCAATTGACTTCTCAGATAGTCATCTTTGTCCTGAATCTGACCAATTAGAATGCAATGTTGAATCAAAGTGCCTAAGGAAAATGATGCAATTGAGATAAGAGAACTGACATGGATGATCAAGCATTGTCTTTTCTCCAAGTCATTTACTTCCATTTCCTCGTCATGGGACCCATCAATATCCCAATTTTCCATTTTGTTCCAATTAACCAAAATATCCAACAAATAATTTCTCTAAGAGCTCAGGAATGAGAATACAAGCGCCACTTTTACAGGATCAAAGAAAACTTTAGAACACTCACTATATTCTCACAATATCACACCAGAATTAGCCACAATATTTAGAAAATTGATAGCACATAGAGCATGAGTAACCTTCAATATCATATAATTCACAATAGAATGCCCCAAGAGCCCTTGATCTTGTAGAAACGAGCCAAGCCCCAAGATTCCCAAGATAACTAACAATCTGTCCTTCGAGATACTAAGAAGCAAGATATCCAACAAGGCCTTTACCTCTCCATAAATAACCATATAATCATTTCTTGGAAGGGTAATAACATCCCTACATACCTTCAAATCCATATCCGAATAATTTCCCACAAGATGGCCATGCAAATTTGAGATTTTTTTTACGTTGCCTCCCAGTTTTGGAATTCTATTTTGTACTTTCCCATCCGCTCCATATTCAACCATAATAACCATGCTCCTCGCTTGCTTCAGATCCATCATATTGGGAACAGATTTGTACCAGGAGCATACTATCCTTCGGATGTTGCGATTCCATCCACGAGCTAAGACGGTTTTCCCACAAAACTTGTTCATTTCTCTGATGCTCTTTGAATGCCCGACATGACCCAAATTTTGGTAATGCATGTGACCTCCACATGGAAGGTATAGACATTCCACGTGTTTGATATGGACCCTACTCCAAAGCTATATCATAACTGTAAGGTATAGACATTCCACGTGTTTGATATGGACCCTACTCCAAAGCTATATCATAACTGTAAGGGATTAACTATACGCTCTACTCCATCCATCCCCATATGACCAGGGGCTAATCCTATAGCCTTGTTCGTCATTGCATCTACTTCAACATTATCATGTTGATATGAAAATATTGAACCTTGTGAATAAGAAAGGAAATCCTATACACTCTACCAAATTTTTCAATCTTATGTATTTCAAGATGAACCAGATACAAAATAACGATACAAAATAACGAATTGTGTTTTTGGAATCTCCTACTATGTTCAAAACAAAACAAAAAAACTCTGTTTTTACAATTGAATTCCAAAAAGTAAACCATATACTTCAACTTTATTATTAGAGGTTATCCTTAAATTCCAATAAAAAATTAGTTCTTAATTTCCTCTAGGGTGAAAAAGTACCCCTCCCGCACCTGTATTCCATTAATCTCAAATGTTATAAGAGTATAGTGTTTTTTAAAATGTAATTATAGAAATTTTTATATAACGAAACTTATTTTTAAAATTAAAATTATCACAAATATTTTATATTTAAAAAAAAATATGGAAAAATCTTCTTATCAAAACATTTTTTACAACTTACATTATCATTAATTTTTTTTTTTTTAAATTTCAAACATCTTTTATATAATTTAAAAAATATATATTCCAAAAAATATTCGCAAAAAAATTAAAAAAAATTAAAAAATTATAACCATCTTTTATATAATTTAAAAAATATATAAAAAATTTCAAACATCTTTTTTCGCAAAAATTTTTTTTTTTTTTTTTTTTAATTACAAACATTTTTTATATAATTTAAAAAATATATACTCCAAAAAAATATTCGTAAAAGAAGTAGAGTCCAAAAAAACTTCCATCAAGCATGATTTTTCATGTTAAGATAAAGGAATATTAGGAAATGCACATCACCTTATATGACATAAGAGAATCTTCAATATATTTATGATTCATTTTCTTATTTATTGTAACTTGTAGGTTGTGTATTAAGAAACATTATGGCTATATTTATTTTTTATTATTATGTATTATTAAATTTTTGTTATTATAGTATTTTAATTTGAATTATTATGTAATAAAGTTATAATGATGGAAATTGATTATAAAATTTTAAAATACTCCAATAAAATTTAAATTTATTTCATTGATATGGTCATAATTATTAATATAATAATTCAGGTTAAAAGGTTTATAATTATTAAATTTTATAGGCAGCGAAAGTTAAACATGATGCCTTAGATTGGTACACTCAACCTTTCAAGGTTTTAGGTAGCTTGTAGGGCTCAAGGGTCATGAATAACACTTCAAACCACCATAAATGACATATTAAGGGGATCTTTGGCCTTTAAGTGGGGATATGAGAAATATTAGGAAATTTTGATCACTAGGTATGGGTCTTGTGTCCTTGGACATTATCAAGAGAGGAAACCCATGGCTTAGGTCCTAAAGGAAGTCTTTAGGTGTCTAGGGCCAACAACGACATGTTGAACCACCAAAAATGACCTTTCCAAGGTATCCTTCATCTTTTGACAGGGATAGTCAACATTATGATGTTTTGAACATTAAGTATGAGCCTCTAGACCCTAGATATGGCCAGGGGGAAAACCCAAGTGTTAGGACCTAAAAGAAACATTTTAGGCTTATGGGGCCAAGAATGACACCTTGAACCACCATACATGACCTCTTGAGGGAATCCTTATCTTCTAACTAGGTATATAGGTACTATTATCATTTTTTAGCACTAGGTATGGGTCTTAGATCCTTAGACATGGTTGGGGGAGGAAATATTAACCTTAGGCCCTAAAGAAATATTCTATCAATCCTCCTAAGGGTATCTTGGCCCATGGTTGTGGATGTCAGTTCCATTATGTGGTTTCGAGAAGAAGGTATGTGTTCCATGGTCTTAAAAATGATCTAAGGAAGAAATACATGCCTGAGGTTCTAAAGAAAGCTTTCAGGCATCCAAAGCCATGTACAATCTCACTTAAAGGCATCCATAGCCAAAGTACTAGGCTTCTATGCGTCTAGGGATAAACAGGACACCTCAAGCCACCACACTCAACCTCTCAAAGTTTTAGGCAACTTCTAGGGCTAAATGGTCATGAATGACATCTCAAACTACCATAGATGACCTCTCAAGGGTATTTTTATCCTTCAAGTGGGAATATGGGCATAATTAAGATATTTTGAGCACTAGGTGTGGGTCTTTTGTCCTTAGACATGAACATGAGAGGAAAATCAGGCCCTAGGTCCTAAATGAAGCTTCTAGGCATATAGGTCCATCAATGACATGTTGAACCACCAAAAAAGGCCTTTCCATGATATCCTTGGTATCTGGAAGGGCATAGTTAACATTACTAGGTTTTTAAAATTAAGTATGAGTCTATGGACACTAGATATGGCTAAGGGATCAAACCCAAGGGTTAGGCCATAAAGGAAGATTCTAGGTTTCTGGGGCCGAAAATGACACTTTGAAGCACTACAAATGACCTCTTCAAGGGCATCCTTTGCCTCTAACTAGGAATATAGGTATGTGTATGAGGGTTGTATACATTCTAACATGAATGTGCATGCACTTTTGAATGCATGTGTGCTCTTGCTAAGGAATGTGTATTTGTTCTAAAGTGTATGCATGCTCCTACTAAAAAAAACATGCACATTCTTGAAAAATATGAGTTGGAAAGTGTGATTAGTGTTGGAGATACTTCACACACACCTAGGATTTCTTTTTCCTAAGATTTTCCCTATGTTTATTAATAATTATTTAGTCTCCTGAGTCCTATAGTTTAGGGATAATATTCCTTTTCCTACATTCTAGGAGAAAATTCTCTCCAGTTCACACTTCAGTTTGATCAATTGAGTGGAGTCTTAATTCCACATTGGTTTCATCACCATGAAGGATTGGGATAATCACCTGCTAATGTGCATTGTCTTTGGGATTGTCACTAGACTAGCACATTACTCATGATTCCCTGGTATCCTCCTCACTTCACTCAGTTTCAGTCAGTTAATTGAAGACTGATAGACTAGTTAACTCAGACTAGGTGGCAATTAACTCTTGTAATTGTCGGTGTGTTTCCATATCACTCTAGACCGCCACTATGGTGCAATGGCTTGTCCTCCAGTGCGCATTAGTTGAGTTATACAGAGTATATAATGTGTAAATCATCATTCATTCATTTGATAAATGCAAATTCTTTGGTTCTCTCTCTCTCGTTTCCATCTGTTCTCTTTTCTTTGCAAACTGTGTATGTATTCTTGCTAGCTAGATATTATCTATGAAGGTTCATCCACATTTATATGGTATCAAAGCCGACAAATTGCTAGTAAAAAGACACACCATATTATTTTTGCAGGTACCAAAGATTAAAGACAGTGGGAAAAATAGAATTTCCAAAAGAATTCATTCTTACACTGTACAATTTTGTTTGCATGGGAGGACAAGATGATAATGCATCTTTGAAGTAGAGGATTATACAGGTTAATCATGGACACAGATACCAAATCCACATCATCCATAGAAAAGTCCAAGTATCTAAATAAAATGTATGAAGTGTTTGGAACTATTTGAAGTCTCATTTCTCCTGAGCTCCTCTTTCACTAATCCTCCTGTAAAACCCCCAATGAAGTTTGGACCACCATGGAAGGAATTTTTGGCAAACAATATGTGATGAGGGGACATATACTCGAGGTGATATTTCTCACTTTGGATCCAAAATCCTTCAACAATCTCCAATATTTCTTTACCAAATATAAGGATTTGTTGTTGCAACTCAAGGCTTGTAGGGTTCATGAATATAAGGAGGATAAAAAAAGGTTCTTACCATTATCTCCAAACTTGGTACAGAGTACTGAGTTTTTGTATCCACATTTCATGCAGTTAGGCTTTCCTCTGGAGCTACTTGGAAAATGCCATATCTTGAGGTATCTATTGAGTCTCTAATGCAAGAGCAGAACAAGCTCATCAACATGGGAAAAATCAAAGGCCCAAAGGCGCATGCACTTGCTGTGAAATATGGTAGCAGTCACCAAAATAAAAAATATAAAAAACTAGAGAAAAGGAAGGCACATGAAAATCCAAATAAGGAAGGGTACTCAAAACCCTTCAACGATTCCTTTGGATCCAAAGGTGGATAGGGAAGAAAAGGGGATAAATGCACTTACTTTTATAAAGGATTCCATTCAAAATCCACATGTATGTAGAAAAAGGTAGATAAAATGTCCCAAATACTTCAACAAAACAACCTTGGATATCGCATCCCCGAGGGTGCCAAGAAGAAGAAGCCAGAAGATCCAAATCCCAATAAAGGTAATTCTAGCCATGCTTTGATTGCTATAAACACATCTCCCAATGCTTGGATTGTAGATTCAGGATCATTACACCACATGGAAGCCACAAATGAAGTCTAATGTTCATTGGACACATGCAAAGGTCCTCCTATTCTGATGGGGGACAACTCCCAGGTATAGGTCAATGGTAAAGGGATAATTGAAATCACAAACAGAAGCTTTGAGAATGTGTTACACGTTCCCAAAATTTACCTCATTCTTATCTCCATGTATCAAATGAAAAACTCCAACACCGAAAAGAGAGTAATATTCACAATTGATGATGTGGATATCTTTGACATGCAAACCAATTCCAAAGTTGCTACTGGTGAGGTAAATCATCAATCCAGACTCTACACATTTTCTGAATTTATTGAACCATATTTTTCATTACTACTTACCCATGCTCATGAAAGAAGTAGGATATGGAACGAAAGGTTTGGGAATTTAAATTTCAAATATATGCAACAACTTAGCAAGAAGGGACTGGTTGATGGTCTACCTGACATCCACTTCTCCAAAGGATTTTTTTAGGGATGTGCTCTTGGAAAAAACCCTCAAGAGAAATTCAATAAAGGAAAGACTCAAAATGATTCCTTTCCTTTGGATCTGATCCATAGTGACCTCATGATTCCTTTTCCTCATCCATAAATCATTAGGTAAGTGCTCATTGTTGTTGATGATTTCTCACGCTTCACGTGGACTTTCTTTCTCAGGAAAAAATATGAGGTCTTTAAACACCTCAAATATTTCAAAGCCCTTGTTGAGACACAATCAAGAAAGAATATTAAATTCCTCCAAGACGATAATGAGGAGGAGTATGCAAACCATGAGATACAAACTCTTTTTCTTGAGGCCAGGATTTAGTTGAAGCACACAATTACTAATACTCCGCAACAAAATGGAGTGGATGAGCAGAAAAATAGATCCCTGAAAAATATGGCATCGTGCATGTTGCATGCAAATTCACTTCCATAGAGATTATGGGTTGAAGCACTTAATTGTGAAACTTAAATCCAGAATATATCTCCCCATAGATCTATCAAGGATAAGACCCCGTTTGAGGCTTGGAGTGGCCTCAAACCAAAAGTGACCCACTTTCATATATTTGGTTCTTGTGGATGGCCCAGGATTCCCTCTAAGAAAAGAAAGGCACTTGATCCACATACTAAATAGTGTATCTTTGTTGGATACATCGATGATGTGAAGGGATATAGACTCATTGATCTCTCCTTGGACCTACTCATCATTTATCTTAATGTCCAAATTGAGTAAAGTATCTCGCATGTAACTTAGCAACCACATTCAGACACTTTTGTTCTTCCACTTGTCAGAGATGATGAGCATGCACATGCCAACTCTTCTTTAGATGAGAGTTCTGATTCAAAGGATTCAGATGATTAAGATACAGAGTCAATACATTCATATGTAGATTCAATGCATGTATATGTAGATGAAGAGACAGAGTCGAGGCCCAAGTGGTCTAAGACTACACTTCAGGATGCAGGAGACCTTGTTGGGGATCTAGCTGATACTAGGAGGAATCGATCTGATTTTGAGGATCCTCCTCTTGCACTCACTTCCACTGAACCAATGCCACCCAAGCATATTTTCTTGGTTTAGTATTCATATCCACATTCCTCTAGAGAGGCTTCTGAGAATCCCTTTTTGGAATCCTCCATGCCGAAGAAGTACAACTCCCTCCTTGAGAACTAGACTTGGGATTTGGTTCCCCTTCCTATAGGAGGGAAACTTGTCAGGTGTAGATGGGTCTACAGGACCAAGAGTACAATGGATGGAGAGGTTAGCAGATACAAATGGACATTGACTATGACGATACCTTCATTCCAGTAGCGAAGATGGATTCCATACATTTGGCACTATCCATTGCAACAACTAAGGGATAGGAAGTCCATAAGATGGATGTGAAGAATTCATTTCTTCATGAAGATCTCTCTGAGGAGACCTACATGGATTATCCCCAAGGCTTCATGCAGGATTCATATTTGGTCTATCGACTAAAGAAGTCTCTTTATGGCCTCAAGCAGACCCTGAGGGCATGGTATGCCAATATGGAATCCTACTTGTTGTCATAGAACTTTGTACGTTGTAAGTCAAACCCGAATGTTTACATGCTTAGGATGATTGATTCACTTCTACTCCTAGTTATGTATGTTGATGATTTTCTTATCACCGGTTGCTCAACTTCAATGATTGCTACAGTCAAGAGGATTTTGCATGACAAGTTCCTGATGATGGAAATGGGTCCGTTACATTTATTCCTTGGTCTCGAAATAAGTCAGGATGCATCAGGCATCAAAATGTCTCAGGATAAGTATGAACGAGATCTCCTCGAGATATTTCACATGATAGACTACAAGTATACTTAGACTCCCTTCCTATCAGGAGTCAGACTTGAGGATGATGGGGACAATCCACTGGTGGAAAACACACTGTACAGAAAACTAGTGGGGAGCTTGTTGTATCTCACACACTCTAGACCAGACCTCTCCTATGCAGTTTTATGTAAAACCCCACCCCTCCTATGGGGATTGCATGACATCTCAGTCTAGGATCGAATTATACAGGAATTGAAGTGGCTCTTGGGTCCTCACAAAACCCTTAGAAGTTTTACCACATTCCTTTTCTTCTATCACTGCGTAAAAATTCATATTCGTGAGGGTGTTCTTACTCCAACAGAGTCATCACATGACCTCAGGCCGAAAACCTTGGGCTTAAAATTTGGAAAGTGAGAACTTCAGCGCTCTGGAACTTCAGGCTTTAAAATATTCACCCACAACACACTCCAATTCTCCCGAACGTCAAATTGGTGAACTCCCGAAGAGTTCAGGGATCAACATTCCATGCTTTGTGCCATGATCTATGGCCAAAAGGAACTCTGGGACTTTGGGCTTCGGTACTTTCTACAACTCCAACACACAATACCTATGAACTAGTGAAGGGATGAAATCCAAAGATATGATGGTCCACACTCCTCCTCCAGCCAACGATTGTGATAACCTATGGAACTCTAGGCTTTGGGGTTCCTTGTTCCTAATAGCCACCAAACTCTTGAACTATAGAATGTCGAATTGGTGAAGGGTGGAGATCTACATTCCACCTTTACCCATCAATGAACGGTCAGGATTGACTGTGGACTTCGGGACTTTTGTACTTTTCACACAAAAACAAATTTCACCCGCAATCCCTTATATATCTGGATTTTTAAATACCTGAAAATCTATGGAAATGTGTACCCAACAAGCAACGATCAGGATTTACTCCAGAATTCGGGACTTTGGGGAATTCTCCACTATGCGCAACAACAACCAATTTCTCCCAGAGTGTTGAATCGTCGAACCACTCAAGGATTCAACGTCTCGCACTCTCCCAGTGATCTACGCTGCAGATTCACTACAAAAATTCGTATCTTCAGGGATTTTGCCTCACTTACAAAAAATGACTTAAAATTTCTAGAGCAGTGAAGTTTGAAGGACTTGGTGTTTTAATAGTTGTGTTCCTTTTCCTTTATCCAATGGCTGTGAGGGATTTTGATACCTCCCAAACAAATCTCATCTTCTCTCCTTTTAAACAAAGAGATTTATTTTCTTGTGAACTTACTCTCGCTATCCCTCCTTGAGCTTTGTCACTTTGATGACTTTAACTTGAGTGCACACCTTGCACTTCCCTCCTGATATTTGTTACTTAAAGGAATCGAAACTTGGCACACACTTTTTGCTTCCCTCCTAACATTAGGACTTAAATAAGTCACCTATGCACTCCTTGTGCTATCTCTCCTGTGATCTTGGGACTTGTAAAATTCGCCTGCGCACTCCTTGCACTATCTCTCCTCCAATATTGGGAATTGAAAAATTCACCTGCACAGTCCTTGAGTTATCTCTCCTCTGAGCTTGGGACTTGAAAAAATCACCTGCGCACTCCTTACGTTATCTCTAGTCTGAAATTTATCAACACTTAACGAAGTGTTGACTCTATGTGCTCTTTGCCTTGGTCTCCCCTCTGAGATTTTATACTCCTATGAGTATAGGTGCACTCCTTGCATTCTCTCTATGTAAACTTACACTATCTCTCCTGTGCTATTTGAACCTATAGACCATTTTTCCTTCGCACTCCTTGTGTGGGAACTGTGCACTCCTTGCACCTATAATTAAGAAGAGAAACAATTGAAACTTAAATTAACATTAAGGATTCATTCAACCGACCATTTAGATGCACACACACATAAACATAGAGATAAATAAATTAACATTTACCAAATTACTCAAAGACAAGCAATCTCATAAATTGAAAGCGATTCTCTTCTTCAATAGTCCTTCAACAAATATTTACAAGGATTTCAACAACATTTAGCTTCTTCTTTGAACAACCACTAACTACTTTTGGGCATTTATTACATTGATTTATACATGAGGGGGCTTCTTGAGCCTTCCCTCCAGACTATTATAGTTCTTTCATATCATAATTAAAGCATCCTACCACTAGGCTTATTACAATAAATGAATAATTACAATCTAGATATGATTCAACGCTCAAAATATGTACAATCCTTCAGGAATTAAAAGAAATTTCAATATCATGGGGCACATACAATGACTCTAGCTTCAAGATCTAATGGGATATTTAATTACAAAGTTTTTCAAAATTTAAAGTGACAGACCCTCCTTGGAATCCAAACCAGTTAAGTGCATTGCTATGGATGTTGAGTCATCTTCCATCGTGCCACATTGAATGATGACGGTGATTCTCATGCATCATACTCCTCTAGTGAAAAAAAAACATGAGCTCATATTCATGGATATATTGATGTTGTTGAGATCCTCCAGGGTCCCAAATTTTGACTCGGAGCTGTCCATTTTCTTCTCTTCCTTTATGTTGTTGTTCTTGTTGTTTTCATTCTCCTATTATTGTAGGATTTTCTCTTGTCTCCAAATCATATGTTGAAAATATTTATTGATATTACCACCGTATTATTCTCTTGTTTACTTGCCTGAAGTTTTTACCAACCCTCTCAACTGCATACTTTGCTTGTCCATATTATCCCCTGACTGGCTCTTTTTCTTCAACTCTCTCTTCCTCTCCTGACAATTGTTTTGTTGTAGGTTGTTGTTGTTATCCACTGGTTTCTTCTCCTTCTTTATTTCTCCAGGACTTTTACCTTCCTAAAGGATTCCTTTTCTATTCTTCATGATTTCATTCCTCTGGTAGTCTTCCTCTATATTTGGATGGTTTAACCAGTACACCAACATCTTCAACTCCTTCTCCCACTGAGTGAGTATGGAACGTGAATGATCCTCTTGAATATTTCTTTGTCTCACAACTATGTGGGCCTCATCTTATTTATTTTACTTTTGAACAAAAATTGGCTTATTTCCACTATCCTTCTATTTGACAGTCTCCAATGGCCATCCTTTTTATGCACTTTCCATCACACACAAACTGTTAGTTTTAAAAACCTATGATGCCTTGGCCTCTTCCCTGGATGCCTTCTGCATCATTTCCTCACAAGTATGAGCATCCACAAAACTCATTCCAAGAGATATACTGATCTCTCATATCCTCTGACTACAATACTGGTGATCTTCTTCTTCCTTCAATATTTCCTTCCCACTCATCAGAAGTATGCTCGAACTAGCCTCCTCTTTAACTCCCTTATCTTCCAATGGTAACAACATATGTCTAAACCCATTTTTCTCAAGGGTATAAGTATT
>SNQJ01S0153823.1:0-17795 GCA_010110895.2 Picea sitchensis
GTATATGCATCCCTATACATGACTGTGTAAACTGTAGCTTGCGTATAAGTCCATGAGTTGATTTTTTTAAATGATATTGATTCGAAATTTGATTTTAAACTTGCAGGATGGTGCTAGAGTGGAGAGAAAGAGAGCATGAAGAGGTTGATGCTGCATTAGAAAGAGATCCAGGGGCCCAATTAACATTAAGAAGATGCGGGCTATATAAATTTTGGGCTCTCAAAGGAATGAGGGCTCAAGTGAGACTACTCCAGATGTTGGTGAACTACTGGGATCTGGATATAGAGGCCTTCAACCTCGATGGGAAACCATTAAGGATTGAAGTCGAGTACATACGCTTTATGACAGGATTATCACGTCAGGGTGAGGTGGTAAACCTCAAATCCTGGAGAGCTGGGAGTGGCATGAATATAGAGGACTACATAGCCACTCACTGCGTTGTAGGGACCGCAAAGGTAGGGAGCCAACTCCCAATCAGAGCGATCAAAAACCTGAGTCTCAAGATGATCATGCTAGTGTTGGCATGGATCATATGGTCAACCTCGTTGCATTAGGCATCAAGGCCACTTATGTTCTACTCGTTGGAGGGCTTGTGACCCACGATTTATGACTGGTGCACCTCACTGCTGACCAACATGAAGAGCTAGCTGACACACTAAAAACAAGGTAGAAAGAGGAACTTTGGGTTTTCATCTATCTTATGTAGTTTTTTATTTGAGCGTGTTCTAGGCTTGGGCCCTAGAGTCGATATTGTTCCGTATGGAACTCATGATCCAACCATGTGACGGTGGACTGAGGTAATGAGGCGGTTGGGGGGTGGTAGGGTACCAACACCCTACAATGACAAGTTTTTCTTTTGGTGGCGTCGACAGGTGATAGCTCTAGACAACTACCCATATGTAGGGATCGAATTCAGAGGAGATCTAGACATGCCATTACCACCAAGTTCCGCCTAAGGAGACATAGGTATGAAAAAGATTTTAATATTTCATTTTTTTTTGTATTTTTGTAAAAGAAAAAAACAAAAATATTTTTGGATGATGTCAATTACTAATTAAAAGATATATTATTATGCAAATGTGGGTCCGCGACGACCAGATGGACTCCCACGGCACCTACGAAGGCACCGAGGGGATGATCCAGTAGGAGGAGACACTGAGAGAGTGCTTCAAAACGTGCAGGGCAACCTGTCTCGTTTGACACAAAGAATTCCCATGGTTCAGGTAGAGGATCTACCGGAGGCAATGCAGTGGCAGATGGTGTGTGTGCCCTATTATTCGGTGCAACTCTTCTGGCATCTCACAAACGCCGTACTATGTTATCATGACACACATCCAAGGCCAGAGGCATAGATGTCATGGTTATTATATTGATCGACTGTATATGTATTTTGAGGGTGTGAGCCCCAATTTTGTACTATAACACCATATTTTTGGAGAAATGAAATATAAAAAACATTGGTCTTCAACTTTACTTATATTACAATGTGTACATTAGTGAATGTGTTTTCTTTTACTTTAGTTATATGACAAATGCCAATCTGAAACATAATTAGCATATGCATCAGATACATAATTAGAACTTCGAGGTATGTGATTATAAGTAATAAAATCAAAATGTCGTTCCAAAAGTCATACCTGTAGGAATCATCGGAGTAGAGTGGGGTCTCGCACATGGTAAGTACCATTCAATTGACATACCACTAACTAGGAGTCCAGGCGAACCTCTAAAGAACAAATACCCTGTGAAATGACATCACGTAAAATCTCTATAACAACACTATATTCGGCCACATTATTCGTTGATGGCCCTAGACAAACACCACCTAAAGACACCAATTGACCCTGGGGTGAGTAAACAACCCAAGCGGCGGAAGCCAAGTTCCGTGTATGAAGACTAGCACCATCTGCAAATCCTAAGTAAACCAATGACTCCGTTGACATCTGCCAACCAAGGGAAAAATCAATAAGCAAGATGATGACAAAATGGAAAAGATATATACACTAAGATACACTAGTATACAAAGAGTTACGCCCAATCTTGGGGCTCAAGCATAATATATTTTAATTACAGCCCATTTCTGGGCTCAACATAGGCGTTGATACCAAGGCTTTCTTAAGAGCATCAAAGGATTCCTGGGCTTGATCATCCCATATAAATAGAGTGTCCTTCTCCAAGAGACACATGAAGCCCTTAGTAATATTGGCATAGTTTACTATAAACAAACGTAAGAAGTTAGCTTTCCCATGTAAACCTTGAAGATGATGAATGTTGCATGGGGGAGGCAATTGAAGTATTGCCTCAAACTTTAAAGGATCCACCATGATCCCAGTCTCAAAAACTAATAATCCTAAAAGAGAACCTGACCTATTGCAAATGATGCACTTATGAGGGTTTAAACGGATGTGATAATAGCGAAATCTCTCAAAAACTAGCCAAATGTGGGTAGAGTGATCCACTCCCTTGCGAGAGTGAGTAGCAAGATCATCGAGGTAGGCTTCGACTATATGTTTGAGATCATGAAAAGTGAAGGTCATGGCTTGTTGGAAGGTTGCTCCAGCATTTTTATGACCGAAAGCCATTTTATGGTATGAAAAGGTACCCCAAGGACAAATACATCTTGTCTTATGTTGATCCTTGGGTTTAATCTGAATTTGATTGTATCCTGAAAATCCATCCATAAATTAAAAAACCTCGCTTCCTGCACACTCATCAAGGATCTGGTCAATGAAAGGTGTCAGGAAGTTGTCTTTAGGACAAGCGTTATTCAGGTCTCGAAAATCCCTACACACACAGATGGTTCCAACTTGCTTCTTATTCACGGGAATGGGATTGGATACCCATTCAGTCAAGGGAACCAAGTAGATAAAACTTGCATTAACCAATTTCTCCACCTCTACCTTAATAGTAGGGGCCTTCCTAGGATGAATAGCTCTAAGTCATTGTCGAACAGGTTTAGCATCCGAGTAGGTTTTAATCTCATGTTCGACAATGCAAGGGTCGATTCCTAGCATCTCTTCATATGACCAATTGAATACATCATGTAATTCTTTGAAGAGCTCGGTGTAGATCTAAATTTCTTCAGGCGAAAAATCCGCACCGATATATACATTTTCAATTTTACTAGGAATACGATAGATGTCGATCATGACAGTGGGAGAAATACTCGCCATGTTTCCTTCAACATAAATGTCATGCGTATTTAGTGGAACTATGACGTGACCGACTATATGTTGGAGTTAATTCACACACACCTAGGATTTATTTTTCCTAAGGTTTTCCCTTGTTTATTAGTCATAATTAGTCATTATCTAGTCTCCTATATTTTAGGGGAGAATATTCCACCTGTAGAATATTCTCTTCAGTTGACACTTCAGTTTGACTAGTTGAGTTGAGTTTAGATGTTGCATTGGTTTTGTCACCATGCAACATTGGGATCATCAAAAAATAATGCACACTTGCCTTGGGATCCTCATCATACTGGCACATTACCCTTGATTTCCTAAGTTAACTCCTCACTACTCTTTGGTTAGTCAGTTAACTGAAGACTAGTTGACTAGTTAACTCAACTAGGTGGCAATTCACTCGTATAACTACCTGAGAGACTAGATTAGGTGGCAGTTCACTCCCGTAACTGTTGGTGTATGTCCGGATCACTCTAGACCACCAATATGGCACATTGGTTCTCCTCTAGTGTGCACGCATTGAGTTATATAGAGTATATCATGTGTGAATTATTAATTATTCATAACGGTTAATGAGAATTCTTTCATTCTTTCTCTCCTTCTTCTTATTTCTCCAATTCTCTCTGCAAATGTGTGTATTATTGTTTAGCTAGATCTATTCTATGTAGGTTCAACACATTTACATGGTAACAAAGCCGACGGATTGCTAAGCAAAAGATACACCAAATTCTTTTGTAGGTACAAAAGATTGAAGACAACGGAAAGATGGATTTCCAAAAAGAATTCATTCTTACACGTTACAACTATTTTTCATGGAAGGAGAAAATAACCATACATCTCCGAACAAGAGGGTTGTATAGGTTAACCTTGAATACAGATATAGAACTGACATCAGCCATAGAAAAATCCAAGTACTTAAATCGCATGGATGAGGCACTCAGAACAATTTGCAGTCATATTTCTCCCGATCTCCTTTTTCACATATCTTCCTGTAAGACTCCCAATGAAGCCTGGACCACCTTGAAAGGGCTCTTTGGAAAATAGGATGAGATGAGGGGACACATGCTGGAGGTGGAGCTACTCACATTGGATCCAAAAATCTTCGACAATATCCAAGATTTCTTTACAAAATTCAAGGATTTACTATCGCAACTCAAAGCTTGTGAGGTTGATAAATTGAAGGAGGAGAAAAAAATGGTTCTCACCATTCTCTCCAATCTTGGTCCTGAATTCTATGTATTCATATCCACATTCCATTCTATCAGATTCACCTCTAGAGCCACCTGGAAGATGCCTTCTCCTGAGGACTTTATCGAATCCCTGACACAAGAGCAAACCAAGCTCATCAACATGGGCACAATCAAAGGCCCAAGGGCGCATGCACTCACTGTGCATGATGGAAGCCAAAAATATCATAAATCTAAAGATAAATATAAATGGAAATCTCATGCACATCTGAAGAAGGAAGGGTACACAAAACCCTTCACTGATGCCTCCAGATACAAAGGGGAAAAGGGGAGAAATGCACGTATTGTCACAAAGGATTCCATTCGGAATCCACATGCATGAAAAAAAAAATAGATCTGATGTGTCAAATACTCCAACAAAACAACCTTGGAGATCGTATCCCTGAGTGTGCCAAGAAGAAGAAGCCAGAAGATTTGAATTCCAAGAAAGGAAATTCTAGCCATGCCTTGATTTCCATCATGTCCTCTCCCGATGCTTGGATCATAGATTTAGGAGCATCACATCACATGGATGCCTCAAAAGTAGTATATTCTTCTTTGGATGCATGCAAAGGTCCTCCTATTCTGATGGGGGACAACTCTTCTGTCGAAGTCACTGACAAAGGAAGGATTGAACTCACCAATGGAATCTTCGAGAATGTGTTGCACGTTCCCAAACTTTTCGTCAACCTTCTCTCCATGTATCAGATGATGAATTGTGGCACTGGAAAGAAATTCATATTCACACCAAATTTTGTGGACCTATATGAATGCAAGCCAACTCTAGGGTTTCTACCGGTGAGGTAAATCATCAGTCTAGATTGTATACCTTTTCTTAATTCATTGAACTTGATTCTTCTTTATTGCTCACTCATGCTGATGAAAGTAGTAGAATATGGCATGAAAGGTTTGGACATTTGAATTTCGGATACATGCAACAACTTAGCAAGCAAAGATTAGTCAATGGTCTACCAGACATCCATTTCTCCAAGGGAGTATGCGAGGGATATGTTCTCGGAAAACACCCTCAAGAGAAATTCGACAAGGGAAAGTCTCAGAGAGCCTCCTCACCTTTAGATCTGATCCGCAGTGAACTCATGGGTCCTTTTCCACATCCATCAATCAGAAAATTGAGGTTTGTTCTCATTTTTGTTGATGATTTCTCATGTTTTACATGGATCTACTTTCTCAGGAAAAAATCTGAGGTCTTTCAACACCTCAAATATTTCAAAGACCTCGTTGACACACAGTCCGGAAAGAATATCAAAGTCCTCTGAACTGATAACGAGGAGAGTATGTAAATCGTGAGGTCCATAATATTTTCCATGAGGTAGGGATTCAGTTGCAGCATACAGTTCCCTATACTCCGTAGAAAAACAGAGTTGCTGAGCGGAAAAACAAATCTCTAAAGGAGATGGCATCTTGCGTGTTGCATGTAAAGTCACTACCGTAGAGACTATGGTTTGAATCACTTAATTGTGAAACATACATCCAAAATAGATCTCCCCATAGATCTGTCAAGGATAATACCCCCTACGAGGCTTGGAGCAGCCTCAAACCGGAAGTGACCCACTTTCACATTTTTGGTTCACGTGCATGGGCCTAGATTCCCTCTGAAAAGATGAAGGCACTTGATCCATAGAGAACTGAGTGTATTTTTGTTGGATATCTCGACAGTGTGAAGGGATATAGGATTATTGATCTTTCCTTAGACCGGTTCATCATTGAGAGTAGTGTTCAATTCTAGGAAAGTGTCTCGCATGTACCTCAACAACTGCATGAAGACACCTTCATTCTTCCACCTGTCTGAGATGATGAACATACACATGACAAATATTCTTTAGATGAGAGTTATGATTCAAAGGACTCAGATGATTTAGATTCAAATTCAGTACAGTTGGCTGCAGAGTCAGAGCATCCAGATGTAGTTGCAGATCTAGAGGAGAGGCCCAAGTGGGCATAAAGTACTCTTCAGGATGCATGGGATCTCATTGGTGATCCAACCGATACTAGGAGGACTCGATCTGATTTCGAGGAGCCTCCTGTTGCACTCAATGCCACCGAAACATTTCCCTCCAGGCATATTTTCTTGGTTCAGTCTTCAGATCCACAGTCTTATGGTGAGGCTGTTGGAAATCCCTTTTTGGAATCCGCCATGTAGGAGGCATACAACTCCCTCCTTGAGAACCAGCCGTGGGATCTGGCTCCCCTTCCTTTTGGGAGGAAACTTGTTAGATGCATATGGATCTATAGGACCAAGAGCACAACGTATGGACATATTAGCAGATACAAATTCAGGCTTGTCACCAAAGGCTTTCAACAAGTTCATGGTATTGACTATGATGATACCTTCACTCCAGTAGCAAAAATGGATTCCATACGATTGGCACTTGCCATTGTGACAACCAAGGGATGGGAAGTCCATTAGTTGGATGTGAAGAATGGATTTCTTCATGGTGATCTCTTTGAGGAGATCTACATGGAGTAACCCCAAGGATTTATGCAGGACTCATCTTTGGTCTGTTGACTGAAGAAGTCCCTTTATGGCCTCAAGCAGGCTCCTAGGGCATGGTATGCCAATATGGACTCCTACCTTTTGTCACATAACTTTGTACATTGTAAATCAAACCTGAATGTCTACATGCTCAGGACATCTGATTCACTTCTACTCTTAGTTATGTACGTTGATGATTTGTTGATCACCAGTTGCTCGACTTCAACGATTGTTGTAGTCAAGATGATTCTACATGAAAAGTTTTTGATGATGGACATGGGTCCGCTACACCTCTTCCTTGGACTCAAGATCAGGCATCAAACTATCTCAGGCCAAGTATGCACAAGATCTCCTTGAGAGATTTCACATGACAGACTGCAAGTCTGCTCTGACTCCTTTCCTATCAGGATTCAAACTTGAGGATGGCGGGGAGACTCCACTGGTTTACAACACACTGTACAAACAACTAGTGGGGAGCTTGTTGTATCTCACACACTCCAGACTAGACCTCTCCTATGCAGTTGGCGTAGTTTCTAGGTTCATGCAAGAGCCGCATGAGCTATATTGGAAGGCTGCAAAGCATATCCTTCGATACATACATGGCACCATAACCTTTGGGATTCATTATGCAAAAGACTCTACATTAGATCTCATCGAGTTTACTAATTCCGACTGGGATGGCGATAGAACTGATCACAAGTCCACATCTGGTTACTCACTCAGTCTTAGTTTTGGGCCTATTTGTTGGTCGAGCAAGAATCAAGATGCCATTTCTCTATCTTCAGCCAAGGAAGAGTACAAAGGGGTAGTTAACATAACCATTTGGGCTATGTGGCTACAAAATTTTCTCACTGAGTTGGTCATTCAGTTTCATCGGTCGATCGTCATCTGGTGTGACAACCAGATCACTCTGAAGTTCTACAGAGATCCAGTTTAGAGGTAGCGGATGAAGCACATTGAGATCCACATGCACTACATCCATGACTTAGTACACAAGGAGATCATCGACTTACAATTATGTCCTTTAGCAGAATAGACGGAAGACATCTTCACCAAGACCTTCACTCATCAGAAGTTCCATTCTCTGCGAAGTCGTCTTGGAGTGAAGGACACAGTTTCCTAGAAAATGTAGTTCTTATTTTTACATACACTGTACCTTGAGGGGCTGGTTTTCCCATGAGGTTTTCCCTCTTTCCTCACTTTATTTTAGTGTATATTTTGTATTTGGGTACCTAACATGGCCTCATTGCCGGGACCCATTCTTTATTTTCACCATAGTGATGTTCAGAGGGGGTGTTAGAGTTACTTCACACACACCTAGGATTTATTTTTCCTAAGGTTTTTCCTTTTTTATTAGTCATAATTAGTCATTATCCAGTCTCCTATATTTTAGGGGAGAATATTCCACCTGGAGAATATTCTCTTTCAGTGGACACTTCAGTTTCACTAGTTGAGTTGAGTTTAGGTGCTGCATTGGTTTTGTCACCATGCAACATTGGGATCATCACCAACTAATGTGCACTTTCCTTGGGATCATCACCAAACTGGCACATTTCCCTTTATTTCCTAAGTTAACTCCTCACTATTGTTTGTTCAGTCAATTAACTGAAGACTAGTTGACTAGTTAACTCAACTAGGTGACAGTTCACTCTCGTAACTGCCTGAGAGACTAGATTAGGTGGCAGTTCACTCCCGTAAATGATGGTGTGTGTCCATATCACTCTAGACCACCACTATGGTTCATTGGTTCTCCTCCAGTGCACACTCATTGAGTTATACATAGTATATCATGTGTAAATTATTAATTGTTCATAACGGTTACTGAGAATTCTTTCATTCTTTCTCTCCCTCTTCTTTCTCCAATTCTCTCTGCAAATGTGTGTATTATTGTTTAGATATATCTATTTTGTGTAGGTTCAACACATTTACACTATCTCTCTCAATGTAGATCTAAAATCGTCTTGTTCGATCCTAACAAGCTCTGGGAGGAAGTAAGAGCGATGATGCATATCATCCCATGGCCTATCCGAACCATTCATGGCCTCTATGATTTCTNAGGATTTATTTTTCCTAAGGTTTTTCCTTTTTTATTAGTCATAATTAGTCATTATCCAGTCTCCTATATTTTAGGGGAGAATATTCCACCTGGAGAATATTCTCTTTCAGTGGACACTTCAGTTTCACTAGTTGAGTTGAGTTTAGGTGCTGCATTGGTTTTGTCACCATGCAACATTGGGATCATCACCAACTAATGTGCACTTTCCTTGGGATCATCACCAAACTGGCACATTTCCCTTTATTTCCTAAGTTAACTCCTCACTATTGTTTGTTCAGTCAATTAACTGAAGACTAGTTGACTAGTTAACTCAACTAGGTGACAGTTCACTCTCGTAACTGCCTGAGAGACTAGATTAGGTGGCAGTTCACTCCCGTAAATGATGGTGTGTGTCCATATCACTCTAGACCACCACTATGGTTCATTGGTTCTCCTCCAGTGCACACTCATTGAGTTATACATAGTATATCATGTGTAAATTATTAATTGTTCATAACGGTTACTGAGAATTCTTTCATTCTTTCTCTCCCTCTTCTTTCTCCAATTCTCTCTGCAAATGTGTGTATTATTGTTTAGATATATCTATTTTGTGTAGGTTCAACACATTTACACTATCTCTCTCAATGTAGATCTAAAATCGTCTTGTTCGATCCTAACAAGCTCTGGGAGGAAGTAAGAGCGATGATGCATATCATCCCATGGCCTATCCGAACCATTCATGGCCTCTATGATTTCTTCATCTGAAGGTAAAGTATCATTGAGGAAATCATGTGAGAAAGATGATGAAGTGGCCCATACGGGTCAGAGAATAAGATCCTCCTCGTCTTTCTGCAAGGGGATAGGATTTGGGTCGAAAATAGAGTCGAGAACAACCTGATACTCAATCTCTGCTGCCGACAGTGGCATTTCCATTCCAATATGTGACTAACCTTCACAAGACAAGGTCGAGGAAGGTAGGGTCCAAGGATCGTTAAAATATGAATTGTGGAAAGGAACGAACCTCATTGACGAAGCAAACCTACTGGACATGGCATAGATATGATGAATTGGTGCCACAAAATAAAAGGTACCCATAAGGGAGGAATACATTCCAACACCAATATCCTTAGTTGTCGGCTAAGAATTGTCAATCATGGGGATTGAAGGTCCAACTAATGCATTGGGTCTAGCGTGCACAAAGGAAAACTAATCAATCGTCACGATTTTCCCATCATGAGGAAAACATAAAGTACGAGAAATAGACGATACAACTGCAGTCATAGCATAAGTCGAGTTACGCCCTAGTAATAAGTTATAGTCAAGGGGTGCATTAACCACCTGAACATCCACCTCCACTAGCTTTCCACCTAACCAGACCAGAAAGGTAGGAAGGATACCCTAGGGACGGAAAGAATGACCATCAAGTGTGGTCAACATATTCGAAGATTGAGAGAGGGTTGGAGAGCCAATGGCTTTCCAATAGGTTAGGGACATCATGCACATTACAACGCCTTCATCAATAACAATACATTTGATGGTATACTTTGAGTAATCCACATGGATTTGAAAGGCCACGTGGTAATGCAAGCGAGGCTTCACATTTGTGACATCAAACTTGATAACCTTAGAGCCACAGGGGTCTAGAGCTGCTAATGCATATAACAAGGCATTCCTCTGTGAAGGACATGCCTGGAGTAACTCCAAAGATGACATCGTGTAAGGGGTTTGACCCAGATCCTCAACAATAGAGTAATTCTTAGCAACTCTAGCATTAGGGTTGTGGGTAGAGCATTTGATTACTCCTTTCAGAATACAAGGCAGAGGCTCTGGATTTTCGATCTGTAAAGATGTCTCCAGAGGAGGGGGAGACTCTATACTTGGAATAACCCATGAAGAACTATAATCGTGAGACCAAGTGGCTACATTAATATGAGACTTGACCATATTTATGCATAAACGGTCACCGTCATGCACCGATGGGTTTTGACTCCCACTCACCGCATTTACGACATTAGAGGAGCTCGAGGCCATGTGATAATTATGCGGAAAAGGGTTAGTCGGCACAACGGGTTGTAGAGATAAAATCCTCCCAAATTCCTCGAGTTGGTGCACAAGTGGGTAAGGTGATCATTAGTACAAATCGTACAAGGGAATTTCACCTTCCGCTTCTCTTTCTTGCCCTCACCAACATTAACCTTCAATCAATCATTGTTGGTGTTGTCCTTGGGTTTATTATCATTATTCCTCCCACCCTTATGATTGTTACCGCGTCCTTTCCTTTTAGTCCCTCCTGTTTTCTGGTTACCATTCAGGTTGGTCGATGACTGCACAGAATGCACATCCACCGACTGAGTGGGAGTGGAGGAAACAAACAAAGAGTTTCCTCCTACAGACTGGCTTAGAGACAACTCTTTCAACTTGCTTGTCACCAAGTCTGTAGATTTAGCATTTGCGGATCCTATAATGCCATAGACATGAGGTCTGGGCTTTTGTCTAGGGTCATAGTTTGACCTCGGTGCGTCAGGAAGAATTTCGTATAACATCCGAGACTTAACATATATGAGATCTAAATGTTGGTCTTTAAAAATCGCTTCTTCCTCAGATGTTATCCCGGATGTTGAAACATACTTCGAAATATAAGGCAGTAAATACTTAAGAAACCATTCCAACAAGAACTTTGGAGGAATGTAAGATTTGATCAACCTCTTTTGTCTATGCCACTTTTGGATGTGATCCAAGATATGGGTGGCTTTGTCCTGGTCTAGGGCTGACATAAGTTCTATGCCAACATCGTAATGAACCGAGAATTGGAAGTGGTTGAGGAAAAATAAAACCATCTGATTAAAATTCCCATACGTCCCCCCCGGTATCTCTATGTACCATTTCAATGCAACCCCCATGAGAGTGCATTGAAGCAATATTAAACGAATAGAATCGTCATTAAGAGAATTGGAAGAGCACAAAATATGGAAAGTAGTGACATGATCACCAGGATCCTCACTAGTCTTGCCCTCAAATTTTGAAATATCCGAAGAAAGCTTGGTGGGGATGGGGGGCTATGTTGGGTCATGACGCACCAGTTCATTCATCAATCTTGATAAGTCTAGAAAATTGAGTGTGTAAAGAAAAGGGAGACGGGGTTGCGAAATCTGGCTCCAAGCTCCTGGGAAAGATTGATGTTGGGGAATCATAGCCCATCCAGGGTTCTGGTATGTACCATGGCCCTGTTCGGGGTTGTAAAACCCCCCTCCAAAATAATGTTTAAGGGGTTGGTTGGGCACCATTCCAGTAGGAATGTTATTATGAGGGTTGTAAATATTGCCCCCAGCTAGAGTAGCTCTAGGTTGGGGGTTTCCCAAAGTATGTAACTGACCTCCTTCAGGTGGAAATCCAGAGGATAGAGGTGGATTCGTCATGCCAAACGTGCTGGTCAGAATCGGTTTGGAGGAGGCAGGTGTAAAGGATGGAACATAAGCAACAACTTGTCCACCTGGTTGATTACTCCATCCAGGAGAATTAAGACTAGGATTAGACCCAGGGTGAAAATGATGTAGGCTTCCAACTGTAGGAGTCATTTTGGGAATATGAGAACCACCAAACAAGAGTGTAATATGTGGAGGAGCCATGCCCCCAATTCCAATACTAGGATTTGGATTAGATGCTGGAATGGAGGATGAAAATTGCGATGTGAAATTTGGCATACCATAAGAGAAAGGGCTAGAGGCCGAAGGGATGGACTAAGTATTGTATCCTGAAGAACTAAAAAGAGACCCAAAAGGGTTCATTACTATAGGCTGAGTATTTACTACAGGCCAGACATGAGTGATGATGGGGACCTCCGACACTACAACTGTAGTGGTTGAAGGCGCAGAAGGAGTTCCATTAACTATGGTAGGTATGGGAGTCGAAGGATGCCTAATATCTTTTTGACTCAACTCAATACTCATACTTGTATGATCACAAGTCTCGTAGGTGGAGGTGTGTGTACCACATTTGATAACTTTACGCCTTTTAGAGGGAAAAGACTCAAGATGTAGTGGTAACTTCAAAAAACGATGAGACCTGTGAGGAAGTTGATTTGGCTCTATGATGACTCAAGACTTGAGATATAAAAACAAATCCTAAGGCCAACTAACAATCAAAGAACACACCAAAATTAAAAATAAAAGGGCCAATATGCACACAAACATGATAAAGTGGCTGAAAGGGTCCTCCCTCCCTAAAGTAGGTATGTCTCACCCAATAAGGGCCCGAGACTCCCTTCAAAATATTGGAGGTATTAGAATCAGTTATAAGGGCCCACGTGGGCTTAGCAATGCAGTCGATGAGATCCCCTCGGAGAGTTAATCCTCCATAAAGGTTGTGTGTTGTCTGACCCTTATTTGACTCAGAGTACCTAAACAATAACCCTTGTAAGTAACCTATGGGGCTACCTATGTCAAGCAACTAAAGCTACCATGTTATAACCAATGCGTAGGTGAACAGTTGTAAGTCAAGTCCACCGTATGGGTAGGGTAACAAAGACTGAAATCTTGAAAGAAATGCCTCTCACAGAGGTAAAGGTAGTGGCAAGACCCCCATATAGGAATAGATCCACATAAATATCTCTGACGCTAAGGAGGTATTGGGGCGATATCTCCATAACCAATTTTGTGCAACCTCGTGCTTAAATATGGTGTGAGTGGAGCTTCCTGACATCACCAATTATACAATGGATTTCACCACTCCCTTACTCAGACACATAAGTTAAGTTTAATAGCCTTGGAGAAGTTTACTCACAAAATCCTATTACAAGGCTCTAAATCTTAAGCTAGTTTTTGCACCCTGAAAAATAAAATTGTTTCTAATCAATTTTAAATTTATCAACGTTACTTTAGTGGCTTTGTTTACTCAAAAGATGTGGTCATGAAATTGATGATGTTATGACTCAACAAGTAAAAGAAATGAATATGATTATAATGCAAAGTCCTAACTTCAATTCTCAATAAATGGTAAGCTTTTCAAAAATGCAAATTTCAATTCAACTCTACAATTTCAAATAAGATGCAATCTTTCCATACATGTATCAAGATCAATAATAAGAACCCAAAAGATCAAATGACAACATACAAACTGTATATATATATATATTTTTTTCAATATAAAGAAATGAAAATGCAAGGACTGAACAACAACTTTATATATAAACCCTACTGTAAGCAAAAAGAGACAAACCAAGCAGGATATTAAGAAGCAAATGCCCAGCCCAAGATGCAAGGAAAACCAATGAAAAATATGATGAGAAAGAAAAACCACCCAAAAATTCAACCAAAGAAAGGTTTCCTATCACTCTACAGGCACTTCAAAGTTATGACAAAGACCCAAGAAGACTCAACAACCATCAAAACTTGTGCAACACACACCAAACTCAACAATCAAGCAAACAAGGATGATGTACACAACTATTCAGGAGAAAACCACATATGTACACTCCCTATAGAATGACAACTCGCGTATGTACGCATTTGTCGAGGGAAAAATCACGTATATGTATTGAAACACTTCCAAGTTAAGGATAGGGCGAAGAAACTCAGATTCCAAATGAAAATAGGCTATCAAGCAATCAGACGACAATAAAACTCAAGCTAACCGAGAGCAATCAAAGGAGAAAAACACTCCAAACCCCGAAAACAAGATCCTTCCTCAGTATGGTCGCCAATTTCGTTACGAGGAAAATCACTCTATGGCATGGGGTAAACCACATCAGACAAAATGACTGCATAAATCAACTCTAGTCTCAAGTATGCCATGTAAAAAAATATGCTAACAAGACAAGACAAGAAGACCATCGTTGAACACTCGACTCAAAGCTATACACTTGCAACTTGTTCTCAACAACCAAGATACACAAGCATATGGTGATAATATATATAGTTAGCACATATAATATCATAATCCATCAATATTCATACAAATATGCCCATGGAATAGCAATTCAAATATTTGCAAGACATTAATTGGACAAGAAAATAGTATTTCTATTAAAATATGATCAACAAAAGTGTATGAATGACAAACTTTCATGTCGTCACGTCTCGGAACTGAGAAATTAAGTCCCTTCTAGCTGGGCATCCACCAATTCAATTCTCCACCAAAGGCAATCTCATATACGAGAGACAATGAGGTTCTCTATCAAAGAGGGAAGAGCTTGGGGGTTGAACAATGTGTTCAGACTTAAAAGGACAAAGGGATGCATACTCAATATGAAGTGAATAATTTCTCCAGAGTAACTTTGCTCTCAAATTTGAATTCTTCTCTCTTCTCCACATCTTGGATATGGCCCATTTATAGCCTTCAAATGGAACTGAAGGGTTGATTCAAAAGGTTTCCAGTATATGGAAGGTCAAGGATCATGGGTCTCGTGACGTGGCATGGAAACCCGACACCATTTTTTAATTTTGGGCACAAAAGCCGATGTACACGGGTTATAATGGTGCAACCTGCGTATACACATGTTGTATAGTTGTTAGGGTGTGTATATGTGAAAAAATACAATTTTTAGCTCTGGGAATTTCAAAAAGGGACTTCATGTTTGCATAGGGAAATGGAAAAGGCCTTCTGAGCAAGTTGCATGGGGTGAGGAAAATCTTGTTGTAAAAGTATTGCATGGTTTGTTATAACTTACTTTGGGCCTGCAAATACTAGAGTGATTGGTGATATATGTGGATGATGGTCTCCTTTCCCATCAAATAGTGCTTCCACTTTTTGATAGCTTGTACTAGAGCATAGAGCTCCTTGTCATAGGTAGGGTATTTGAGGACCGCCCCATGAAATACTTCAAAATGATATCAAATAGGCCTTCCTCCTTGCATCATGACTGCTCCCATGGCATACCCACTCACATCTATCTCCACTTTGAAGGGCTTCTGCAAGTTTGGTAGTGCGAGCAATGGTGCTTGAATGATCTTTATTTTCAACTCATGAAAGACCTTCTGTTGAATCTTCCCCCACCATAAACTCTTATTGATCATTGTTATTGTCTGGAGTGGTGAAAGTATTGCTGAAAATAAAGCTATGAACTTCCACAAACAATGTGTTTCCCCAACAAAGATCCTAACTATGTGAAATTTGTAGGAACTGGCCATTTCATGATGGCCTCCATCTTGGTGGGATCTATCTTGAGCTTGCCTCCACCGATCACATACCCCAGATACACCAAAGGTTGTTGGACAAACTTGCATTTCTTGATATTGGATACCAACTGGTGCTTCTTCAGGGTCTCTAAAACCTACATAAGATGTGAGATGTGCTCCTCCCAGGAAGCACTATAAACCAATTTATCATCCAAATAGACAATAACAAATGAATCTAGATAAGGGCGTAAAACATAATTCATCAGTCTGATAAATGTAGTCAGTGCGTTGCATAATTCAAATGGTATAACTAACCACTCATACAAACCTTTCCTTTTCTTGAAGGTAGTCTTCCATGCATCTTCTTCTTTTACTTGTACCTAGTGATATCGTGATTTCAAATCCATCTTAGTGAAGTACTTGGCATGTTGCAGTTGGTCCAATAGATCATTGATCCTAGGAAAAGGGTACCGATTCTTCAGTGTAATCTTGTTCAATGCCTTGTAATCGATACACAATATCCAAGTCCCATCCTTCTTGGACACAATTATGATGGGTGACCCACAAGGTGAGGTACTTGGTCGAATCTCACACTGCTCCAAAAACTTGCAACTTCTTCTTTACTTCATTTGCTTCTAGAAAAGACTGTCTGTACAACCCAATATTCGACAAGGAGGAGTCTAGTAATAATTGCATTTCATGCTCCACTTTCCTCTTAGGTGGTATCCTGATCCGAATTATTTTCGGCATGAAATGAGAGCAGAGATATAACATAGAAATATTCAGAGATATTGCAAGAGAGACAACAATATAACAGAGATATAGCAGAAATAAAACAAGAGTCACAGATATACAGTAATACACGATTTCTATTAATGAAATAAATGTACAGAGATTGTAAAATACAGAGTGAAAGACTCGCTAGAATGGTGGCAACTTATCTTTGAGAAGAGATGTGATGGCTACTCGCATCCATGAGAAGATCATTATTACAATGAGGCTCTAAGGGCCTTTTTAACAAAAGTAAAATCCAAAACCCGGAAGATGAAAAGCCAAAAGGTTTGTGGGCCCCGATGGGGGTAGTTGATACGTCAACTTCCCAGGGGCTTAAATTTTGCATACGATCTCCGTTTGGGGCGCTCAATAGCTCGTTGGAAAGATCTATCCGAGAACTACAAATTTTGGGTGAGCAACATGATCTATGATCTATGTTGCTCCCCGTATTCTCAAAAAACATCGTTTAGGGCCTCAAAATGGCCTCGGAAGTTAAAAACTGCTAAAAATAGTAAATTATCAAAATTGCCAAAAACATGTTTTGGGCCAGTTGGAGGTGGTGGGTGGCCACCAATATCCACTTGATAAATCCTCCATTCTTAGGAAGCAATGGTCTCCATTGCATTGAGTTCCCGGGGGAGAGGGGAAAGCGATTGTTGAATCTGAATCTTGGTGATTTGCTTGCCTTGCTGGAGAAGTGGCATTGCTTAGCTTGTTGAAGGCTATCACGAACCTTTGGCTGGAAGGTTTGGACCTTTTTAACTAGTCTGGCTATTTTAGATGACTATGTGCAGAAGGAATCTCTGTTCTTTACTTCAACCTTGTCAACCTGCTTCTATTGGATAGAAGGTGCTTGGGCCAAAGCTATGGTGGTTGCAGTATCCTTCTGTTCACCCTTTGAATAGATTGTGGAGAAGATGAATTTTGTAGTATGAGATACTACCTTGCGACACTGTTTAGGTGGGGCAG
>SNQJ01S0153823.1:28198-41667 GCA_010110895.2 Picea sitchensis
CCCTCATGCGGTTTGTCCCACTTCAAGACGAGGTCGCCTACTTCAAAATTCCTATCAGAAGCAGAGTTAGAATCGAACCAGCTTTTAACCAATAGTTGATGTTGATCTAACTTGCGTTTAGCTTGGGTTCTTACCTCTTCTAGCTTCATCAAAGCATTAATTCGGATTTCCAAAGGGGGACAATCTTCTTCTTGGACTTTTTGCGACAATTGTAGTGAAGGAAGAAGAATGTGAGGTGGCAGAATTGCTTCTCTGCCATAAACGAGAAAAAAAGGGGAGTTACCTATAGCAGCTTTTGGCATTACCCTATCAGCCCACAGCGCATTCAAAAGTGCATTGTGCCAGTTTTTTTGATTTTCAACCACGGTCCTCTTGATGATTTTGATCAAGTTCTTGTTTATTGATTCTGCCAATCCGTTGCCCTGGGGGTAATAACTAGCAGAATACTTCAGCTTAATTCTTTTTCCTAAAGAGAACTTTCTCATCTCAAGAGAGGAAAAGTAAGAAGCATTATCGAATACTAAACAGTCAGGGATACCGAAACGAGTGATAATATTCGAATTTAGAAAGGCAATTACCTGACTGGTGTTGACAGTTCTTAACGCAGTGGCTTCAGACCATCGGGTAAAGTAATCTGTGGCTATCACAATAAATTTGTGCTGTTGTGAGGATGGGCAGTTGATTGGACCTATGATATCAAGGCCCCACTGCTGAAAAGGAGAATCCACTAAAACGGGATGCAAAGGAAAGGCTGGTTTTTGTAACCGCCCTAATGCTTTCTGACAAATGATACATTTACGACACAAGGCATGGGCGCCTCTAAAAAGCGTGGGCCAGTAATAATCGGCTCTTAAAACCTTGTGAGTGGTGGTATCACCACCAAAATGGCCACTAGCTTCTCCTGCTTGCAACTCTAGCAAGACTTTTTCTGCTTCATCTTTTTCAAGACAGCACATCAGTACGCCGTCAAAACTCTGACGAAACAGGATATCGTTAACTAGATGAAAGGAGGCAGACTTTAATCTCAGCGCTCTTCTTTTAGCAGGATCTAGGTGACGAGGGGCTGACCCATGTTCAATACAGAATCTTATATCATCGTACCAAGGACTAACAAGGTTTTGCGCGCAACAGATTAGACTTTGATCGCATTGTCCTAGGTTTGACGTATCGCTTTCTTCTTGCTGTCCTGTTGCTGAATCAGCAACTAAATTGCATAACCCTTGGTCTCTCACTATCTGAGCTGGGGTGATTTCTAAGTCATACTCCTACATGGAGGTGACCCAGTTGGATCTTTTTTCACCAAGTTCCTTCTGCACTAACAAGTTCCTGACGGCTAGGTAGGGGACAATGACTTTTGTCCTAGACTTCAAAAGATAGGATCGGAAGTGTTTAACTGCTTTGAAAATAGCGTAGGCTTGCCGATCTACCACTGGGTAATTAAGTTCAGCACCTTTGAAAGAGGATCTCATAAAGGCGATGGGTATTTCATTGTTCTCTGCATTCTTTTGGGTTAAGACGACGGCATAGGAATGAATAGAGGCAAAAGTATAGAGTGTAAAGTCTTGAGAGAAGTCAGGGCTCATGAGAGATGGAGCATCTATTATGGCCTTCTTTATTGCATTAAAAGCTTGATTTTCTATGGATCCCCAATTATATTGGGTGTCTTTCTTAATCAAATTCTATAAAGGCCTGACCATTTCGGAAAAGCTGGGGACAAATCTTCTCACAAAGTTGATCTAGCCTAAGAAAGACTGCATAGATTTTTTGGATGTAGGAGGGGGAAGTTTTGCGATGACTTGAGTCCTTTCGGGGTCAATAATCATTCCTTCACTAGACATAATGAATCCTAAGAGTTTACCCTGTTCTACTGCAAAGATGGATTTTTTGGGATTCAAGGAGATGTCGTATTTACGACATCATTGTAGAACGGCTCGTAAGTGAGCTAGATGATCGTCCTTATTTTTAGAAAATACAGTCACATCATCCAAGTAAACTACGACGAACTGATTGATTAAGCCTCAGAAAGCAATGTCCATTGCTCTTTGTAAAGTGGCACCAACATTAATCAATCCAAAGGGCATTTTACGATAAACGTAAGTGCCCCGCGGAGTATGGAAGGTAGTTTTGAGTTGGTCTGGTGGAGACATCAGGACTTGGTTATATCCTGAGAAACCATCTAACAGGGATAGCCTCTCAGAACCAGATACCTATTGAATAATCTATTCCATGGGCGGGACAGGATAGTTGTCTTTATCAGACACTCTATTAAGGTTTCAGAAATCGACGCAGAGTCAGATTTCCCCATTTTTCTTTCGGACTGGGACGAGGTTAGAAACCCATTGAGTGTGTCTAACAGGAAATATTATCTTAGCATTTAGGAGCTTATTCAATTATTTTTGAATGGTCGGTTCGAGTTTAGGGTGCATTTTCCTCGATTTTTGTTGAAAGGGTAAGGTTTGGGGCTTCATAGGGATGACATGCTGTATGATATTAGGGTCAAAAGTTTTAAGGTCATGATACGTCCATGCAAAGACATCTTTAAATTCTTTGAATAATTTAATAAATGCAGCTTTTTCTTGTTGAGAACATCCCAACCCTAGATTAATGCACTGAGGATTTTCATTAGTTCCTAAGTTACTTTTTCATAAGATAATGAGAAACTATTGGTTTTGCAGTTGACTGTCTTTTTAAATTTATCTTCAAAATCATAAAACTTCTCTAATCTAACTACAGATTTGGGTATCGAATTTACCATGTACGATAGAGCTTTAGGAGTTTTCAGATCAGGTATTACCATGAAATCGTGCAAATTGTCGTCGTGCGTGCATTCGTCTATCACCGCGCCTTGAAAGGTTTCTTCCATGTGCAAAAAGTTAATAATCTGCTGATCGTCATCAAAGACTCTCGAGTTCGTGATGTTGTCGGGAACAGATGGCCAAAACAACAGCTCAACGGAGAATGCGTCTGGGGACAAGCCTTCTACAGGAAGGAGTTTAGAAGCTACATTAGCTAATAAATTTTCTTCAGAGTTATTCGATCTAAGAATGGAATTTATATTGAAAGCAAAAAATTTATTCGTTAAATTCCATACCTCAGACTGGTAGATTTTGAGATGTGGAGATAGATAGTGGATAGAGTCTCTTACCTGTCTAACCACTATTTCAGAGTCACCAAAAACAACCAAGTTTTGAATGTTCATCTCCAAAGCTTTTCTGAGACCTTGCAGTAAAGCCTCATATTCTGCAGTATTATTAGTACATTCAAATTCCAATCTACATGCCATCAATGTCTTGTTACCTGTCGGATCGATAATGACGCAGCCTGCTCCAGCTCCTTCTTCGGACTTTGACCCGTCGAAATAAAGAGACCAAGTTTGATTTCCATCGGGCACATGGGACCCTTGCGTAGAAGCTGTTGGCTGCATATATGCTACAATCTCGGACTGCTGTTCTGGATTGGTAATAGGTGAAGCCTCGGCCATGAAATTGCCGAAGAAGGTATCCATCCCTTGTACTTCGGGTGAATCAGCAGAAGGTGTAAATGGTTCGTTGGGATCATTCAAATCTGTGACCGTGAACTTAAGGTAGCGTTCATGATTCACTTTTATCTTGCTAGGCCTACCATTTTCTGGAAGCCATAGGTGAGACCAATCTGTTGCAAAATAACCGTGTAGCTACTCTAACCAGTCCCTGCTTAAAAATAGACCATACACTTCTGGAATATCCACAACAATTATATCAATAATTTGATGAACCTTGGGGTTAGACGATAATCTAATAAGCACATTCTTTAGTTCGCCTATAACTTTAACATTGGTCCAATCAAGTTGTATGATTTTTAAAGTAGAGGGTTCAACTTCAGCATTAATCTTTTGGGAAACAGACCAAGGCATCACATTGGATGATGCTCCTGAGTCTACCATACAATTGTGCACGTTTCTATTAAAGATCTCGAAGTTTAATAAGAAAGGAGGAACATTTTTGCGAGTACTAAGGGTAGTAGCTTGTGGCTTTTTACTCGCAGTTTCTATGACTACTTTATCTACATTATTTACATTATTTACATTACTTACAGGAAGGCTTCCTTTATCTTGAGGATCGGGATTGTTTTTAGTGGAAGTCTTCTGGGGAGCTTTGTTTTGCACAACCTTGTTACTATTTGAATTACCATTTTTTCCATTTTCTGAGATATTTTGTAACATTTTTTGTAACAAAAATGGAAATTTCAATAACTCATAAACATAAATGTTAGCTCTCAACTTTTTAAGATCTTCAACTACATCATAATCTAAGTTGGGGTTCACATTACTCTGTTTAGTCTCAGCTAGTTTAGATTGCTTTGGAGGCGAAGTTGTAGTATTTTCGGGAGAAGATTTGTTTGTTGTCTTACTCCTGGTATTGTAAGGATGAACTGTCTCGAAGTTATCTTGAAAGATGCTATCCGAGAAGTGTCCAAAAATGCTTGGAGAAGACTCTTTTTCTTGGACTGTCTCTTGTTCAACTACCTCCTCAAGGATATGAGGAGGCATCAAGTTATTCTGGGCTTCTAGAATTGTTTGAAGGGCGCATTGCAAACTTTCCAAATTTAGGCCTTCGGGGGTTGGATTAGGTCAGTTGGTAGGAAAAGGTTTCCAGAACGGGGGTTTGTAAGGCCCTTTACTCGAGGAAGCTTCTTCGTTCGTTCTTTTTAAGTCTATAACTTGATTTGACAGTTTTTGAACAACTTTAGTTAAGTTTTCTAAATCAGAGCTTTCAGGTTGTGTTTTACTTTGAGTAGGTCTGGGAAGGATTTCGATCTTCTTTTTGGAAGAAGAACTAGTCTCTGTTTCGTTGCTAGAAGAGTCTTTAAGACTAAGTATGTATTTTTCAATCTAGCTGGCCTCCTCGAAGGCTTCTAACAAAGTGGCTTTCTTAGATCGTTTAACCCAAATAGATATAATTTGATGCAAAGCTTTAGTGTAGTAAGCTATTATAAGACTCTCAGCAGGCATGGAATCCGCAGGGATTCAGTTCTTAAGAGTTAAGAATCTTTGATTAAATTCTTTAACTTTTTCTTTTGGGTTCATTCTTAAGCTAGAAAGGTCCATGACTAGGACTTCCGGAGGCTTACCGTCTCCGAATTTTTCCAAAAAGCATGACTCAAACTTTTCCCAAGACACAATGGTATGGGGTTGTTGGGAAAAGTACCATGTGGATGCATTGCCCTCGAAAGTATAGGGGAACAACCTACAGACAACGTCTTCATGTTCGACATTGCGGCGTCTTATGGCTAACATAAATTTTTTAATGTGATCTTTAGCGATCTGTTTCGAATCAGGGTCAAACTTGGGAAGCCATTTCTCCAGGTGTTTAGGTAGAGGATGCTGAGCTCCAGGTACAACTACGACATCCTGATCAAGCCAAGGTCTAGCAGGATTGTTCTGATTTTCCATTGGTGTAGTGGGTGTGGAAGGATGAGAAGGGGAATCGCCTTCGTCAGAGGAATCTCCTCCAGAAGAGGAAGGAGATGATGGAAGTGGTGAAGGAGGTATCCCAGATCCTCCTGCAACAGGATTTAAGATTGGATCTGTGGGATTCACAGTGAGGTTAGTGTCTCCTAATTGTTCTTTGATATCAGAGAAGTCCAAAGGTTGACCCCACAGACGGTTTGGTTGCCTCAGACGAGCTAAGGCACTATGTGTTTTTATAAGAGATTGACGGACAATCTCTTATATGTCACCACCTGTAGGATTAGGGGTTGCTGACTCAACTGTGATCTGTGGATCGTCGGTTGAAGTAGTTGATGTTTGAGGGGGAATATTATCGTTTGAATGGCTTCTAGTCACAATAGGTGAATGATTAGGTGGTGGAGGAGTCTTGCGACCACCTCATGCCATTAATTAAATTCAAGCCCTCCTTCTAGCGCCATTTGTTGACGGGCAAAATTGATCGTCCGTCAACTGGAAGAGTGGAACCGGTCCAGGGTTGTCTAATAACCCAAGCCATTTGGGATGAACCACCCTGACGGGTTTAGCGACTCTGTTAGCCGATCTAAGGTCCTAAGAAAAAAAAAAAGGAAAACTATTCTAAACTAACTAATCTAACTAAAAATAACTATTAAACAAACTAATAAACTAATCTAACTAAAACTATCTATTAAACAAACAAAACTAACTAAAATAACTATTCTATATATACAATCTACTAACTAATTAACTATCTAACTACTAACATAGATAAAACTTATTCACAAAATGTACAATATCTACAATTTACAGATTTGAATAAAACCTGAAAAACTCATTTATATTCTACCCCAAGACAGTGAGAGGTATTTTTTGTTGATTTTGTAATTTTATGAACAAGAAATAAAACAAAAACTAACTAAACTAAACGACTAATATACTAATTCTAACTACACATTTAACTAAACATATACCTAACTAAAATACTAATATTATACTAACAAATAAATAACAAACTGACCTGGAGAAATGCTCCAGATTTGTCCTGTGTATGATGATTGTCTTAGCTGATCGGAGGGAGGAAACCTGCACTGAATTATCCAGGAGCTTCTCGTAAATGATAGCTGCAGTGCTCTCCAAGTTTGATTACAGGACAAACAAGACATAAAAATAACAACAATCTTATAATTTATAAATATTCACAGTTAGATAAACCTGTATGCAAAGACTTATACAAAATGATTCAATTAATGAAGAAGAGAAATATGTGATTCATTAACTGAAACAAGCAATTGCTATACTTTTTAAATAATGAAAGAGATCGGATTATGGATAAATAATTAATTAATTCATATCATTCTGCAATAGACTATGATAGCTAAAGTAGTCTATAATCAACTGCATGCGACATGTATAAACTTGAAACAAAAGATTGATATATTGAAAAGCGAAAGCTGTAGCAAAACATAAACTCCTATTTCAGTTTGTATTAGAAATCCATAACCTGGTTCTCCCACAAGTGAGGATGATCCTTATTACACAAAATAATAAGTATTTAAAGACCTTCCATAGGGTAAAACATCCCTGTGGAAGTTATCAAACTGTTTACATAAAATCTGGGAAGATATCCCAAGTCTGCCTAAACTAGGAACTTAAAATAAAACTAAAACATACAAATATCTCCTAGACTGTCCAGCATGCCCAATGCAATTCGGATGTACCTGAAAAGGGTTGAAAATGGACAAGTTAGAAGGATATTTCATTGATAAAATGATAAAAAATCTAATTCTATAGACTAACTACAGAATCTTGTGATTCTGTAGCTGGTCTAAACCAGACACAGAATCAACATAAAAATCAATTCAAATCTTTTAAAGAATTAAATTGAACTATTTACAAGTACCTAACAGCTAATTGAAAGACAAATGAATCATTCAAATTGAGATTGCTATACTAATTCAATATCAAAACTAAACTAAAATCAAATGACTACAGAGAAGCATATGCTCTGTTTTGTTTGTTGCCACATAATCAGGTGAGCAGTATCATATCGAACAGTAATGAAATCGTTCCATATCAAACTGAAATCGATATAATTAAAACAAATCATAGGCAATTGTTATGCTGCCTCATCAACAGGAAACACGATTGAATCCAGGCAAGATCATTTTCAAATCGATATAACTGTATGACATAACAAACGATCCATACCACGCGCGAATTAACTCAAAATTGGCGTGTAAATCAACTCAAATGCAATCATAAGAGGATCAATCAGTTGGTAACAGAGTTCGTAAGAATTGTCCGATTTTTTGTTATTGCAAATTGGGGTAGACAAAATCATTCATGAAATCATTTCTTGAATTCATTTTGAAACGACTATTACCCGAATTTCTTCATACGAATTTGATAGAATGACATAAGTCGATCTGAGTTAACAAACTCGTTTGAAAATTAAAATTAACAGAGCTGCAATCAAGTCTATTTTTTATACAAATACAACTCATAAAATCGATCAAACTAATTGAAGATACACAACAATCCAATCAAGCGAATCAAACAGCTGGGGTTTAACATAGTTGTCATGAATCCAAATCGTTCCACGATTCAGGCGTAGATATCATTTGCACAGGCATAAATGAGAATATTGTTTTCATCAAAAATAGAGTCATTATTTCCAAATCGAAATCAAACAGAGTTGTATTCCTGATTTAAGGGATTGCATGACATCAATTCAAACTCACGAAGTTGTTCCAAAACCACAGCATACTAACTAAATTAGAGCCTATATAATCTAACCATAACGAAATCAAATCGAAGCATGATTGTAATCTAAATTTAGCATGACAACTTCCTGTTCAGATTAGATACAAACAAACCCAATCGAAATGAAACCATTGATTTCGTTAACTTAACAGACAAACGAATCAAATCTGATGAAAATCTATCAGTGACTAAACTGGGTATGAGCAAATCGTGTATCTAAATCGAAAATTTCATTCATTTTAAGTAAAGCGAAAACAATGTACAGGATGAATGAAATTATGACAAAGTCATTTCAAAGGATAGATAGAGCTATTCAAAAACCAAACTCACATCATTACATTAATCCAAGGACTTCACAAAACGAAAATGATATCAAAATTCATACCTCTATGACGAGCAGACAGCTTGATCATGACAATTTGGAGTTGACAATGGTTGTGGCCGATTCAACATTATTGAAAATGATGTAACCAGTGGTTCTCTGCTTCCCATCAGTTGCTTGAAGTTTGTCTCTTTGGCTGGTCAATACTGCAACTTGATTTTCCAATGATTGGATTTTCGATTGAAGCACATGAACGTCTATATAGTATCGTTCCAACCACAAATCACATTGGTCACAGGACGATTGTCCGGGCTTCGAAGATGCAAGTGAGGGTTTGGATACATTGCCGAGGGTCTTGTTAGGTAGTTTGATTCCTGGGTAACTGGGATTGTTTTTTTAGGCAAGGGGGAAGATTTGAAATGAAGTCATAAGGTGGCTCGGGGCACAGACCCTGTGAGTAAGGGTACTCATTAGCTAGAAAACATTCTATGTCAGAGTCTGAATCCTCACTAAGGATTATGGGCTTCTGCTCAACACTAGGTTTAGGCTTATTCCTAGCCATTCTTGAGATAAGCCAAGCGTTCTTTTTTACTTTGCCATCAACAGTAGGGTTACCTGTAACTTTTTTTCTTGCAGGCTTTTTAATAGCCTCCACCTTGTCAGTGGTAGCTTCGGGTAAGTCAATATCAGGGTTAGCCGAGGGTTTAGGAGAGGGAAATAGGACATGGAAGGGCACGGGTGGCCCAACCTTGGTTTCATTAACCATAGGCTTGTCAATCTGGACAGGGTCTGTATCATCAAAACCATTTCGAGCGATAAAAGTTCGCCAGCTATCACCGTGGAGACTTAAGTGATGAGCAATGATAAGTTTAATTAGTCCATGGTGGAACATGCTACTATCGACCTTCTCCCTTTTAAACCTTTTTGACATTTTGTACAGGCTGCGCTGGAAATAGAAAGGCATATTCAATGGATACCCTATAAAATTCATTAACAAACGCATGTGGTAGAGAAAAATGAGTCCATACCGACCCTCACAGGTCACGAAATGTTTGACTACTATCAAAAGTTCATGCCATCGTGGTTTAAGCATGGATATGGGCATACCTCTGTCACAAGATGTGACCTTTCGCGAGATGAACAGTAGTGGCCATGGCACCTCTTCGACCTTAGAATTTTTGAACCAACGCTGGCCCGTGGCTGCTAACCCGGTGGTAGAACTAATAAACTCCTCATTGATTTCCAACTGAATGTCACCCACCTTGGCTCTACAGCCATCAAAAGTCAGGGCGAACTGTTGTGCAACAAATAAATTAAAACCCTCGAATAGTTGTCCTCAAGTCTTTCTGGGCATTGTCAAATAATAGCAAGGCTTGGTTACCGTTCGGCTTGATTCACACCACCGGTGCCATGGAGCCGAGCACACGGTGAGTCTAGAGTTTGGATCATAGCATACACAGGAGCAGAGTGCACGAAGGGTTACCCGAACTAACAGAGGTGAAACAGGGATAAGGGATAGGCATTAATGACATCGTGCGAAGGTGGTGGAGTTATTCACTGGCCATGCATAATAGTCATTGCTAATGTACAACCGTCAGCGCTCATAGTTGTTTAACCCACTATAGTATAGTTCAACAATCATGCCACTTGCCCGACCAATGAAATCAACGGTAAGTGTATAAACCAGCGCGCACAATCAGAGTTATGCCATGAATCGAAACCAATACCAATGTTTTGGACCAATGCACAAATGTATTGTAACAACTTATATCAAGAGTTTAACCAATGTGTCAATGCTTCTTCATATAATCAACATGCCAATAGTTTTAAAACACGAACATAGGTATCATATTAAAAGATATATATCAAGGGTTTAATCATAACACCTATATATCTTCATGAAACCAATGCTCAAGTAGATCAAATCAAAGAAAACATAAATCCAAACACCAATGCATCACAAACAAACAATCAATCCAAGAATGTCCAATGAGTACAGATCAAAAAGGTTTTGCCAACTGCATAATGATAAGTGAAATGTAAGTGCAATGGGCACATCAACAAGAAGGATAACAACAGTTCAAATAATGATTTTAATGCGACTATGAAAGACCAAGTTTTCATGCATACAGTCGTGAAAACAAAAACAAAGGTAAATGTGCAAATGTCGCAAAAATAAAGGTGTCGTTTATTTGAAAATTGCGACGAAAAATCGATGTTTGCAAAACATTGGTGTAGGCAGCTTATAAGACAATGGAAAAATGTGAATTGGCTGCCAACACAATGTAAATTATATTGCATATAAAAATATCTAGTAGCATTAAATATTTCTCTTGACTTTGATTGATGGTTGGTATGATGAATTAAATGAGTATGGTGGGTTGTCATGTACATTTTGGGGAAAATTGTCAAGTTTCATTTGTAAGCTAGCATGAGAAGAAATACTTTGCATTTTATTTATGGTTATTTTATGTAAGTCATTTATATTTTACTATATTTTAACTTTTCCCAAAAATCTAGATAAGGGAGGTTGATGGCTAATAATGAGGGTGGTTGAGGATACTTGGGGAAGGGGGGTATGGAAACTTTATAAATAGGAGAAGGAAGTGGGCACGAGGGGGGTTGAGAGGTTGGACAATTCTTGGAAGATATAATTCTTGTGAGTCTTCTTAGAGCATATGTTCTTTGCTATTCTTAGAGTCATGAGCACAGAGGGCCAATAAACCAGAAGGTTTCTTGGAGCTAGGAATCCGGCTAGGCTCCTAGTTCACTTGGAGGATTCCGTTGTTTCACTATGGGAAAGTGGAAAAATAATGCTTGGAATCATCTTCCTACTACGAGAATAACTACATTGCAAATGGTCATCTTCAACAGACTAGGGAGGAAGTATTTTACTTGGTATATTTTGTTAGTATGTATTTTTTATGTTTATAAAATTTTACATAAAAACAAAAATATTTTTTTATATCAAATATCTCAACGCATATGTGTATAAATTATCACTTATTAATTCATAGCCTCTCGTGAGAGGCCTTACATCTGGTATCAAAGCTTAGGCTCAAACACTAGTGCCAAACAGGGCCATCATCTTTATGTGAACTAATCTAAACAAATAGTAAAGTGATTGCTACAACCATGCACAAAACTTTGGCCAAGCCCTGTCTTAAACCCATGTATCTAATGGCAGCTTTGGTATGGGTGAATAAAGATCAAAATAATAAATGTGTGATTATATGATGATATTCATGTGTATCTAGCTAGATTAGAAGATGCCAATGAGTGAAAAAGTAGTTAATTGAAAATATGAATTTATTAAAATAAAAAAAAATTAATTAACAAATTATTATACGAAATGGGAAGTAATTTATAAGTAGAGAAAATAGATGGAAATGATAATGTTAATGAATAGTAATGTATTATATAATATGCTAAATGTATATTTTAACATCCAGACTCTCCATCTAGCAATTTAGTTTTTAGTTCTCGATACCTCAACAAAATGAGGAGAGTGTTATCAAAGCCCATACAAAAATCATTCGTAACAAAAAATCCATTACAACACTCCCTTTCTTTCCCCCTTGGGAAATCCGTTAGTTTAGCTCAGTCTTTGGTGGAAAAAGATTTTGAGAGGAAGAAATATTATTGCTGCTAGAGTGCGACCCATTCAAGTGGTTGTCTTCTTTTGAGAAAAATCCAATCTTTCTAGGAAAACCAGAAGACTGCTTTCTTATTCCAATTTCCAATATTTCTAGGAAAGCTAGAATACCGCTCTCATATTCCAACACATACATTTGACTAGCTAATGCTAAAACATGGATCCCATTATATATGAGTCTTCGGTCCAACAGAGTTCTTGAAGAAGCCTCTATCCTTTGATTTATCACTTCCATATTTTTCACCTTGTGACCCCTTATAGAGGAATGAGGCAACAAAGGTTTCCCAACTACCAAAGGTCGAGTAAGTGGAAGCAAAGGAAGTAGATGGAAAAAATACATGATTAATCAATATGAATTCTCAATCCTTGAAAAGGAAAAGACAGTACCAGGTGCTTCAATAAAATAAATAGGTTGAAGAGAGGAAGATTCTTTTGATATTGTTTAATAGAAAACAAAGATAAAGATGTATCTCTAGAAACAAAGAAGATAGAATGGAAAAGATTGAAATCCTTTAAATCTATTAAAGGATCGATATTCCACGTTTCATTGAGATAACCCTAATAGAATACATACACCACTATATAAAAAAAGCATTCAAGGCAATGAATGATTTGAATCCCAGTTTGTCATTTACAACACAGTGAGTTGGTGATCCCATTCAATTATGTGAGCATGAAGGGAACTGAGTCTTAATTAGTGGGGACTCCGTTCATCTAGAGGTAGACGAGGGAAGGGACCCATTGGGATTGGAGTCTTTATCCTATGCATAGATGCACAGATCCATCCATACAAGAAAGATACCCATACCAATCTGTGAGCATAGAGATATATTTTCTCTGGGAAACTGTTTTAATTGATTTCTCATAAAAAAATTGAGAAATCCCAACAAATATATTCACTTGAGAGAGCATATGTTTCTAAACTATTAATTGTTCTTTGCCAATATGTCTTATCTCTGCACATGAGCATCGTACCCTCCTTATTTCGGCCCACAATGGATCGATAATTTGTACCACTCACTATGTTAGTAGAAACAATAGATGTTATTTGTAAATCAAGGATTCACGTGGTATGATTGATTTAATGGGTGCTCGATATCCGGTCAGATGGAGGAAAAGAAAACATATAAGATACTCCATTGATACTAAATAAACCTTGGATTTGAATTACTGACAAGAAAATGATACATGTCATTGACAATCTCCTTATTGCAATTAAATCCTATTGAAACACATAATTTATGATGACAAAAGAACCTTTGGTTTACCAACATAAATAACTG
>SNQJ01S0153824.1:6850-18497 GCA_010110895.2 Picea sitchensis
TTCTCATGCAAACCTATTTATTTTAAAGATAGAACTCTAAAGTGGATACTTGAAGGTTCTTAAGAACATCATCCGAGAGATATAAAGGTCATCTCCTAGCCTTGATTTGATAATTTTTCAGAATGAGACCCAAAGGTTTTTGTTCAGTTTTAGGTGTGCCACTTTATGTTTTTCAACTCCCTTTACTTGGCATAGCCCCGCTGCTAGAAGGCCTGTTTAGTACCCTGATGGGTTTACCTTAGTACCATACAAGAATGGACCTATTGCCAATAGGCTTGTTCAGTACCTCAACGAGTTTACTTTTATTTCTTGATACTTCCTTTTTATTATATTACTCAAAAGATTTAGAATGATGTATACTATTCATTGACTACTTTAGAGTATAAGGAAGGCAGGTGGTATGAGAGTGTTTTAGAGTTATTAGGCACATAATTAACTTCTTTCAATTATCCCAAGGGTGACATCATCCACATTAGACTTAAATCTCAGCTATTCAATGTATAATGGAACATCTCGGATAATGACTAAGAGATCCCTCTAGTTAATCCTATTAAGGTTCTCATGAAAGTTCATTGAGGTTTTGCAAGGGTGGTCCACCACATGAGGTTTTCATCAATACCTCCTAAGAGAAACTTGTAAAGATAAGCTTGGATAAGAACTTGTTGAATCAACTAGGTTAGTATTGGACATAATGGTGCCACCACTTTTCAATGGATATTTCAATTAGAAATCACTTTTTCAAAGTGATGAGGTAATAAGATAGGCGCACCCATTATCATATAGAGCTAAATGTGAAAATATCTTCTTAAATGATAGCAAGGATGATTCATTTAGGGGTGAGTGTAACAATGTAGGAGGAAGATGTACATGAGAGTAAAGAACAATTCAACACAAGACTTAAATGATCCTTGATAGAAATAACATGAAAAGATGATCTCATACCTTCACTTACCTGAAGTGAAAACGATGTTAAGCACATGAGAAAGATCATATCACTTTGGCATCAATGCTATATTGGTAACTGGTATCAGAACATGTTTCTGCAGTACCGTAATAGATAGTACCAAAATAGGACAGTACCAGAACAAGATTCTACAGTATTGAAACAGAACAATACCGCAACACAGAAGTACCGAAACAAAGAAACAAAAATAAGTAACAGGGGGCAAAAACAGAGTGACAAGATGAATGATTTCTATACAAGGAGATTCATACGAGGGCTTGCATAAGTTTATGGTAGGGTAGGGAGTGGGCAATAATTGAGGAAAAGAATATGTATGATAGTAACCCCATGTTTAATACATAATCAATCTAATCCCTTAATAAAATGAAAAAATGTTGAGTTTATACGTCCTAGTACTTGAAACACTTAAATCAAGTAGAAAAACTTGAATATAGGATAAGAGCTACCAACACCTTATTACAAGTACCGGATAACCTGAGTACCGGATGGACGCAGGGTTATGCTCAGTACTGGAATATCACATACCTTCTCCTTTGATACTGGTTGGATGAAGGGTTATGCTCAGTACCAGAATAGCACAAACCTCCTCCTTTGGTACCGAATGGACACAGGGTTATGTTGGATGCATTCTCTTTCCTCTACTTCCTCCGTCATCCCACATAAAGTAATAGTAACTTGTTCCTCAGTCAAGCTAGGGATGTCATCCTGGACTGATAGGTCTTCAGAAGGGGAGGTGAGATCTATTGGGTCTTCATGTGTATGAGGACTGACAACTACTTTTCCTTTCTTTGCCATGCTCCTTGTGGTTCTTTTACAAGGGGGTAATGGATCAGAGGTGCTCACAAGCTTCCTTTTCTTCTTTTCTGTTTGTGGAATGGTTACAGGGATTTGTTCTATAGACCGTTCATATTTATTTTTTGAGCTATTCTTCTTTTTCCTCCTAGTTTTTGTCTTATGAACCTTCTCCTCAAGTGATACTATTGAGGTCTCCTCCACTAATTTGGATTTACCTTTTAATTCTTGACTTTTAAAAATCTTATCGACTGTGGAAGATGGCCTTGCTTGTTTACTGGCTTCATCTTTTTGGCTCACTATTCTGGAGGGCGATGGAGTTACCTTATCTTTCTTGCCCTTTTTCTCTTGAGGTTCCTTATCCTTCTATGGAGTAGGCTGGGCTCCCTCTACAGGTTTGCTTTCTGTGGGAAGGTGTTGAGGATTTTCCAGCTAATCCCTTGCTTCCTGATTTCATGTATAACTAACATCTTAATAAGACCTTGATGGTAAATGCTGGTCTTCTCAGTTTTGGATAGGTATTTGACACCTCTTACCATCTTGTTTAGAATCATCCATAAAAAATATGGGAAATCAATTTCAGGACCTCCTTCAAAGTGTAACAAAAGCCTAAGATGATATATCAAGGTTACGACATACCTACCCTCACAAGTGAGGAACTTTTGAAGACTAGCAAGCATTGGATGATACTCTTCCTTGATATATAAGTTCCTAGGAATCCCCTTTTTCCAATCAGGGTGCTGATGGTTTTCCTTCAGAAATCGTTGGCACATTTCCTTATTGATTTCTACTCCTTTGAAATACTTGGCTCCTCTGTTAGGTAATCCCGTGGCTTCCCTTAAGGTTTCTTCATTGACTGTTAGCTGCAGATTTCCTATGTGCACAATCTCTCCATCGTAACCTTGAATAAATGCTTGAGATACCTTCTCATGACAACCTATGAATTTCTCCAAAAATGGCATCCATCCCGCTCTAGCATACTTATCTCTACATAGCTAGAACTCCTCGATCTCCTAATAAATATGGAAGACCGGTTCGTGTCTACTCACGACCATCTTTATGAACTATGCGTGAGAATCGGGCTGTGGTGCAAGGGTTTGGTCAGCTATGAGGGTAAGGGTTTGGTATCGGATATCGAAGAGAGGAGTAGGCTCGGAACTGGAGAAAGGTTGGTAACGGAAAAAATATGGTGATGGCGTCGGTAATTTGGATGGTGAGTTTAAGTAATATGTCGCAAGGAAAATTAAGACAAGATGAGGCTCATCTGGATGGCTTCGCCACCCAGATAAGCCATTTCATTTCTACCCGTTAGTGCAATGATGGGAACGTTGGGTGTTGAAGTATCATTGTTGTTTGAGATAGGTGATTGGACTTCTGAGTGGTGAATTTGATGTTGAATTGTGACTCATGACATGAGATATGTTCACGATTTCTTAAGGATGAAGTACGTTCGTGGCTCATCATTACTAAGCATGCTCCATATTCACACTTTTTATGTGATTTTGCCTTCAATCATTTTCAAGCGCTTATGTGATGAGAGGATTGATTAAGGTTAAGCATATGGGTATGAGGGAAGTGAAAATTAGGTGCATGGTTTTAACACTAAGGTCATAAGATATAGTATACCTTTTCATACCTATTGTAGTTTTATAAGCAAAGGAAAATAAATAATACCATGTTACCTTTTCTTTTACCATTGTATAATCAATAGCCATAGCATATGCAATTTCCTTTGTATTTGAATCTTGCATATTGTCAGAGTTCATCTTTTTAGGCTGGAGTTTTTTGGAAGCTTGGTACTAGAATTTCCTGTACTTTATGAAACTTCTTTATTCTGTGCTTGTCTTCTTTTGTGTCTAGTTCTGTAGGGTTGTAGGGTGAACATGTTGGTTTCTGAAGATGAGATGTGAGTCTGAAAAAGAGTTTTGAAAGATCTCTTTGACCCTCCCCCATGCCAAGGATGTTGCATATCCTTATGCAAGAAGATTTAACACCCTGTATCATAATGGAAGAAAAATGATAAGAGAAAAGAAACCAAATCAAATTCCAAAAGTACATTTATCACCTAGCATATGATCACATGCCTAAAATTTTTGAAATTGCCTTTCTTTTGATGACTTATTGAAAAGGGTAGCATTCAACAGTGAAAACAGGGAGGTTTTTATATTTTTGCCAGCAGAGTAAATCCAACCTAATTTGCTTCAGAGATTTACTATCATTAGATGTTATGGATAAATTTCATAGTATAAGTAGATTAGACTCCCTAGTTAGGGCTCCACTCTTAAGAAGTTTCCTTCTTAGGTAATGTAGGCTTTAGATGTCAGACCGATAAAGTTGACTTAGGGTAATTCTCAAATGGAAATTTGCTTGTAGTAATTATCTTGTTTGTTAATCTAGAGTTTGTATCTCATAAATGTCGACAATGACCTTTTCTTGTAGTGTTCATTTTTTTTTAGATGAAAAAAGTGAATTTTTCAATCAGACAAGTATAGATGAGACATTTCTCAACTAGAACCCACTACCAGCAAGCCTATTCAGTACTTCGGTGGGGTAGTTGTGATAATTAGTGAGAGACATCCTTTCCCCAGGCAGAATTCCCCATTGCCAACAAGCCTGTTCAGTACCCTGATGGGTTTTCCTAGTCATACCACAAACCGGTACCCATTGCCAGTAGACTTGTTCAATATCTCGACGGGTTAGTCTCTTAAACCCTTTTTCCATTAGATGCTTCTTGTCCATAGTCACCTATTTCATTTTTTATTAAAGAGTGATTTTGCACGGTGACAGGGGAGGCTCATCTGAAAACCTTTTTACAGGCTGGGATGGTATTGGGTTCGAAGGTGTATTCTCTTATTTGAATGTCTTTAAATATTTGTCTAAAGGAAAAATAAACTTATGTATGCATATTAATTCTTTAGAGAGATCCAGATGTATAATTTTGTCCGAGTTTGTCCATAAGAGAATGACCTAAAGTTACCTTAGGGTACTGATACATCCTCTTCCATAAAAGTTTTCCTAGTGTTCCCATGACAGAGAGTGTTCATATACTCATATGTTACTCTTTAGTAAAGATAATCCAATGAACACTATTGAAGTCTAGTTAGGGTGAGATAGTTACTTGTAGGATAATATATTTTTTATCCCTTTAATCATGCTAAAATACTGGATAAAGGCAACCTCTAGACTTTGAAGCATATTATGCATGGTTCTTTTAGGAATCATAGGTAAGGATTATGTCTTCTTTGTCAAGCAATAGAACCAAAAGAAATTAAAGATTCTTCTTTTTAGCTAGCAACAGAACCAAAAGAAATTAAAGATTCTTCCTTTTAGCTAGCAACATAACCAAAAGAAATTAAAGATTCTTCTTTTTAGCTAGCAACAAAACCAAAAGAAATTAAAGATTCTTCCTTTTATCTAGCAACAGAACCAAAAGAAATTAAAGATACTTCCCTTTAGTCAACAACATAACCAAAATAAATTATTGCTTCATAAGGGCTGCCATTTGATGCTGCATTCGACTTCTTGGTTCCAGCTTAAGTGGTTACTGCATGGATTCATACTTCATATTAATTGTCATAAGATTTTGAAATATGCGTAGCATTCCTTTGTCAATTAGGTGATGTGTCCTAATAGTATCGTATAAGTACCAGACTTCTGGTACCGGACCAGAACATAGTATTGTTGATGCCTACAAACTGATGTTTAGCAAGTTCATGAAGGATCAAATAAATTATAGAAATCTACTTACAATGATAATATGTGAAAGTAAAAGAAAAGGATGTAAGAATCTATTGTTACCTTCGGCTTATTAGCAAAACACAATCCACACCTATGTACAAAAGTTTTATTTTTTATTTTTTTTAAAGTAAACCAATCAATCAATGTGGATTAGTAGGAAGGTATCCTTCCTTACTGATCACCTTCATATCTGAATTCTGTAGTATATGAGTCAAAAATAACTCTTTTGACAGGGATTTGTTATAAATTCTCAACCGGTGACCATTCACAAGTAGTGGAGTCTGATGATCGTCAATTGTCTTTATCCTGATTGAACCATTATCATAGACAATTTCAATTTTGTAAGGTCCCAACCAACGAGTAGTTAAATTACCTTTGAAGTTCTTGAATCTGTTGTCATATATCATGGCCCAATCTCCTTGTTGAAATTTTTTCTTTTTGAGATACTTGTCATGCCATTTTGTTCTCTTCTCTTGAATGAGGGTGTTTCTTTGAAGTGCTTCCTGCCTAATTTCGTCCAGCTCATTAAGCTGTAAGAGTCTTTGTTGCTGGGCTTCATATAAGTTCATGCCAACTTGTACTGCAGTCCTGAAGGTTTTGATCTGGAATTCTATGGGGAGAAGCACCTGCTTCCCATATACCAACTTGTAAGGTGTATGTCCTGTTGTATTCCTCCAGGTGATTCTATAAGCCCATAAGGCTTCTAGTAATATGTCAGCCCAATCCTTGTGGTGTAGATGTACTTTTTTGGTAAGAATGGACTCAATAACTTTGTTGGTAGATTCTACTTGTCCATTTGCCTGTGGATGGTAGGGTGTAGATTTTCTATGTGAGATTTGGTATTGTTCTGTAACAACTTTGACTAGATTAGAGGTAAATTGAGTCCCCTGATCAGTCAAAATTTCTCGAGGTACACCAAATCTAGTAAAGATGTCATTAAAAAAGAAATATATCGCTGATTGTTCACTTGCAACTGGTAAATCTTTTGCTTCAACCCACTTAGTCACATAGTCAGTACATACAAGTATATACTTTTTCTTTTTAGATGCAGGGTTAATGGGCCCTACAAAGTCTAACGCCCATTTCTCGAAAGGCTCAATGACTACTGCACGAGACCAATTGCCACTTATCATCTACTGGTGCATTATCTCCCAGATAAATCATTCTAGATAAGAAATCATCCACAAGATTATCATTACCTGGTCTATCAATAATATTGATATTAAACTCTTATAATAATAACAACCATCTTGTAACTCTAGGGTTTGTTACAGGTTTGTTCATTACTAATTTGATGGTTGAATGATCAGTGTGTACAAAAGCTTGATATCCTGTAATATAGTGTCTAAATTTATTGATAGCATGGACTACATCTAACAATTCTTTTTCTGTGACCGTATAATTAACTTCGGCTGGGGACAGATTTTTACTGACAAAGTAAATAGCATAAGGCATTTGATTTTCCTTTTTTCCAAGAATTGCTCCAAGGGATGTGTCTGAGGCATCAATATAGATATGAAAAGGAAGGGACCAATTTGGTCCTTGTAATACAGCGGTAGTTGACAATTTCTATTTTAGAATCTCAAAAGATACTTGGCATTCATCATCCCAATTAAATTCAGCTTCTTTAGATAATAACTTGAATAAAGGGGTAGCTAAGCTTGTGAAATTGGGAATGAATCTTCTATAGTAGCCAGCATGCCCTAAAAAGATGCGAACTTCCTTTTGTGAGGAAGGTATTCTGATTTGTGTGATAATATGAATTTTCATAGGATCAACTCTCACTCCAAAGCCAGAGATGTGATGTCCCAAAACAATACCTTCATTGAACATCATTTTTTATTTTTCATTACTTAGGGAAAGATTAGTTTCCTTACACCTAATCAAGAATTTTTCCAAACTGGTCAAAGCTTCCTAGAAGTCATTTCCATGGAATGTAAAGTCGTCCATGTAGACTTCTACGCAATCATTGGTCAAGTCAGAGAAAATGGCTAGGACCACCCTTTGAAAAGTAGTTGGGGCATTGCAATGTCCAAAACGAAGGACCCTATAAGCATAGGTTCCCCAAGGGCAGGTAAAAGTGGTCTTCTGTTGGTCTTCGAGTGCTATTTGTATTTGGTTATAACCACTAAACCCATCTAGGAATGAGAAATACTTCTTTCCGTACAAGGTATCCAAGACCTGATCAATAAATGGTAGGGGAAAATAATCCCTATGGGTGGATTTGTTCAATTCCCTAAAGTCTACACATATTCTCCACTTACCATTTTTCTTGGGAACTATGAGAAGTGGAGATACCCATTGACTATCTGAAATGGGGTATATGAGATTGGCTTGAAGGAGTTTTTACAATTATTCTTTTACAATATCTTTGAGGGCTGGATTCATCCTTCGTTGAGGCTGTCTAACTGGTCTGATTTGGTCATTAGTGTAAATATGATGTGTGCATGTGTCAGGGTGAATGCCTTTCATGTCTGCATAATCCCATGCAAAGGAATCAAATTGTCTTTGGAGCATTTCAATTACTTGTGTCTTTTGTTATGGTTCCAAGTTGATATACAAAGGTTTTCTTGGGATAATCTCAACAAGTTCAGTACTTTCTTCCTTATCTAAGGAAGCTAGTGATAAAGTATATAATTGAGTGATATCAGGGTGCCAAGTTTGTTGAAATTCAGAACTGAAAATGTGTGACAATTCTGTAAAGGACCTAGGATATTCAATGCAGTTTGTATCAGCCAAAAATAAACTTAAGACTTGTTCATCCAATTGTTCTTGCATTCCTCTTACTTGTTCAAGTGTTAATAGGGGTATGATGCAATCTTCCTCTCCATAAGGGTTTTCTAGCCAAACAAGTATTTCTTGTGCCGGTTGGGAAGGAGGGAAGAGAACAAGTTTTTTTCTATGTGTGCCATTGGATATAGTCATCTCGCTGGACCGACAACTAATAAAGGCATCTGTTGTGGCCAACCAAGGGTGGCCAAGAACCACAGGGTGTCCTGGTTTGGAGGATGATTTAGAGTAGATGACTAGAAAGTCTACTGGATATTCCCAAGAAGCTAGAGTGACTGTGATATCATCTAAACTTCATGCATGGATAATGAATGACTTATATGCTAATTCTATCATGGTTTGGGTTGGTCTCAACTGGTTGATTTGGAGTTTTTGCATAGTGTCAAAAGGTATTACATTAATTGTTGCACCCAAATCAATGAGTGTGTTTGGTAAGGAAAAACCATTAATTTCAATAGTGACTACTAGATTCCCAGGGTCATTATATTTATATGGCATTTCAGAAATAAATTCAGATAATTGTCCTTCTACCTGAACAAGGGGAGGCTCCTTATTCTTCCTTCCCGGTTTCTTAATACAAAGATCCCTTATGATTTTGGCATATATGGGGATATATTTGATGGCTTGCAACATAGGTATTTTTATACATACATTTCGTAATTCATCCTCTATATCTTTGTGCAAGGGTGGGTCAGGTTTCTTCACTAATAGTCTTTCAGGGTAGGGTGGAAGATTAAATTGTTGAGGTACTCCTACAGACTGAGAAGTGATTGGAATAGGAGGGGAAGTCTCTTCTTCTATAGGGGTGGTTTGAGTGTGTTCTTCCTCAGAATGTTTATCATTTTCTTTCTGAATTACTATTGCAGGATTTGATTAATTTATAGCCTTCCCTGATCATAGTTGAATTTCATAGGTGGGAAAGGTTTGAACTTCTACATTCTACACAGGGTGGGTGGGTCAATTATTGGGGTTAGGGATTGGCTGGGCATGGATTGCTATTGGTCTAGGAGGGTTGTGGAATGCTTGGTTTTGTGGCTGTTGATTGACATTTATAGGTACTTGTTGCTATTGGTTAGGGTTCAAGGGGATTGTAAATTACTACTGTATAGGAGGTGGAAGTAAATCTTGTATCTGTGGTGGGTTAAATCTAAGTAGTAATTGGGAAATGTTTCTAGGATACTGTGGATATGTATGGTAAGAGGGATTCCCATACACAGGTCCCCTCCAACCTTGTTTCCAAGGTTGAGTTTGAGCTTGTTGAGGTGTCCATTGTGGATAGGACATTGGGGAAGGACCCCATTGTTGCTGTTGATACTGTGCATTAGGGTCATAAAATGCATTGGGGTTTTGTGCTCTCCAAGGTCTTCTAGAAGGGTATGATTGATCTTGTGAGATTCCTCCTCCCCTATACATGGCTTGTAGCTCAAGAAAAGTTGGACACTTAGATCTGGGGTGCTCTAGAGTACACAAGCCACATATTTCTATGACATTTAATGGGCATTCTTTCTCACTGTGCTTCTTTCGACATCTAGGACAAAAAATTGCTAAAACATCCTCTTCTTGTTTCTTTTTCAGTTTTAGGGTATCTAACTGGTTGCTGATTGTGTTCAAGATGTCTGTTTTAAAGTTCTCCAGTAAGTTTCCTAACTCAATTCTGGTGACAGTCCCTGAGCTTTGTCTTGTATTTCTACTAAAAGAATCTCTTGGTGCTTTGCCTATTTTAGCTAGTCCTCTTGAGTATATTCTACAGTAATCTGCGATCTCTGAAAAAGGCTTTTGGTGCACATCTCTTGAACTTAACAAGTGTAAAACTTCTATGAAGTCATCTCTAATGCCTTTCAAAAATACATTTCTTACTACAGCTGGGTCTGTGGTGAATAATTTTAATTTCTGGTAGTTGTATAAGAAACCTTCTAAGTAGTCTTCAGGGCTTTCATCTTCTGTTTGTTGCATTTTAAAAATGCCATTTTTAGCATTATCCTTACAATAGTCTTGGTATTTCTGTAAGAATTTATCTTTCATTTGATCCCAAGAGAGAATTGTATTTTCTCCTAAGCTCATGAACCATCTTAAGGATGAATCTTTCATTGTGGAAGGGAAGAGATTAAGTTTCTAGGCATCGTCTGAGTAGTTATAGCTTCTACATAATATGTAAAACTCGAATAAAAATAAGTCTGGATCTTCAGTTGACATACCTCTGAAAGTGGGTAACGATGATAGTGGGATGTTTTTCATGCCGATGTTTCTGGAAATATCCAAGATTGGAAACCCAAAGGTCTCAGTTTCAGTGGTTGCATTTCCTTCTTCTTCTTCCATTTCACTAGGTGTTCCTCCTCCACTGATGGATGGTTCAGAAATTGGGTTTTGTGTGTCTCCTTCAGCAGACTCACATTCTGTCTGCCCCAATATTGATTCTTCCGTTTTAGGTTCTTCTTCTAGAGCCTCACTGGCTCCCCTTGAACTTTCTCTTGTTGGAATTTTTCCTGCACCAATGTTAGTTGGATTAGTGGGGGGCGTTGTTTTTGAATATTTAGAGCTTAAAAATCTACCTTTATTATCTCTATATCTATGCATAAAATGGAAATTTGATTCTTAACTAAATTGAAAGTCCTAATTCTATCTAGAAGGTAAGAAGGCGACCTGGCTTCGGAGAACCCCACTCTAGTGGCCGTGTGGCTCTTCGCTCACATCTTAAATGTTTTATCCTCCTCCCTCATGCAACCTTTAAAATCATTCAAAAACTATGCAAACAATCTAAGCTAAAAATCACTTCCTACCGTTTGCAACTCACCGACAACGGCGCCAAAATGTTGTGCTACTTATATGATTAGTATAATGCACTCATTAATTATCAATCCATGATTCGTAATCAACAGAGTTACACGACAACAATAAGAAAGGTAATTCTAATGTCATGAGCATAAAACTATTCTAAATTATGCATGTTGGAAACAAAGCAAGCTAACAAACTGAAATACACTTTGGTTGTCTTTCACAGAGAGGCTATCTACTCCATTATGGCACATGCAAGTATGAGATGGAGCTCTTTTGACAGATCAACTCTGCTATCTGACCCAGAAAGTTAACTATGCAATCACACTTCTGAAAGGGAAATCACACATCAATCATCACACATCAATCATCAAGACATAGGATAGGTAGTTCAATAGTCAATATACTGAGTATGCTGTGGTTCACAATGTATTGTTGTGAACTTCACTAGTTCTCCTGCAAATATGTCTGACTACTACTGACAACATTCATATCCATCAAACAAAATCAAATCCATAAAACAAAGAGAGAATATGCAAAACATATTAAGTGAAGATCTCTAAACAATCATATAATCGAAACTCTAAACTG
>SNQJ01S0153826.1:0-22697 GCA_010110895.2 Picea sitchensis
CTAACAGTTATGGAAGATGCAAATGGAAGATTATTTATGTCATAAGGATATATTGCTACCATTGGGTGGAATAGAAAATAATCTGATGATCATGAAGTACGAAGAATGGGAGGTTCTTGATAGAAAGGCACTTAGAACGATACGGCTGAACCTGACAGCGTCAGTGGCTCTCAATATTTCAAAAGAAAATACAAAAAAGGAACTAATGGATGCATTGGCTAAACTATATGAAAATCCCTCGATGTCGAATAAGGTATTTCTAATGAAATGATTATTTAATATGAAGATGTCAGAAGGTGGGTCTATTGCAGATCATTTAAATGAATTTAATACGGTTACTAATCAGATAAATTCTCTAAAAGTGCACTTTGATGATGCGTTCAGGGCTCTTCTAATCTTGTTCTCATTGCCAGAAAGCTGGAACGGCTTGGTCATGGTTGTAAGTAACTCTATCTCTGGTTAAAACACTCTAAAATTTGATGATTTTGTTGGTGTTATCCTTAGCGAGGAAATGCGATAGAAAAGCACAGGTGAGACATCAAGTAATGCGTTAAACATGGAGAATAGGGAAAGACAAAAGGATAGAGGAAAGGGCTCAGGGAACCGAAAGAATTATAGGAAGGGAAGATCCAAATCCATACTAGGAAAAATAGAGTGTTGGAATTGTGGAAAGAAAGGACATCCGAAGAAAGACTGCAGAGCTCCAAAGAAACAAAGAGATTGACAGCAAGAGAAAAATCAGGAAGCAAATGTAACAGGTGATGTGTTACAAGATTCTTTGATTCTTTCATTAGATAATACTTATGAGTCTTGAGTAGTATATTCAGGGGCTTCATTTCATACCACACCCCATATGAAACATTTTCTAGATTATGTTCAAGGTGATTTTTGACAGGTTCATTTGGGTGATGATGCACCATGCAAAAGTTTTGGAATGGGAAAGGTACAAATAAATAAAAAGAATGGAAACCAATGGTTCTTGAAAGAGGTAAGACATGTTCCATATCTAAGGAAAACCCTAATTTCAACAGGTCAGTTGGAAAGTGAAGGTTGTATATCCATATTTATAGATAAGGTGTGGAAGGTCACCAAAGGATCACTGGTGATAGCAAAAGGAGAGAAGGTAGGTACATTGTATTTATGTACTGGTAATACTGAATCTTCTATCTATTTATCTTCTACATGAGTGGATACAACACTGTGGAATCATAGGCTTGGACACATGAGTGAGAAGTGGATGCAGATACTTCACAAAAGAAATTTATTGCTAGATATTAAACAAATTGATTTGGATTTATTTGAGCACTGTGTTTATGGAAAACAAAAGAGAGTTAGATTTCTCATAGCTGGAAAAGAAAATAAGAGTGAAAGGTTAGAGCTTGTGCATGCAGATGTATGGGGACCAACTCAGGTATCATCTCTTGGTGGCTCTCATTATTATGTCACTTTTATTGATGATGCAACTGGACAAACTTGGGTTTATTGCATTAGGAAAAAATCCGATGTTTTTGATACTTTTAAGAAATGGAAAGCTTTGGTTGAGAATGAGATAGGAAAAATGTTGAAGTGTCTTAGATCAGACAATGGAGGTGAATATTGCAACAAGGAGTTTGATGATTATTTTTCATACCATGGGATTCATAGAGAGAAGAAAATCCCAGGAACACCACAAGAAAATGACGTGTTAGAAAGTTTGAACATGACAATCATAGAGCGTGCAAGGAGTATGAGATTGCATGTAGGGTTGCCCTTATAGTTTTGGGAAGATGCTGCAAATACTTCTATTTATTTGATAAACATAGGACCTTGAAGTTATTTTGATGGTGGCATTCCAGAGGAGGCATGGACAGGTAAAAAGGTAAACTATTGATTTTTGAATACTTTCGATTGTGAATCATTTGTCCATATTGATAAAGAAAATAGAACAAATCTTGAAGAAAAATCCAAGAAGTGTACCTTTATTGGATATGGTGTTAATGATTTTGGTTATCACTTATGGGATTATGAAAATCACAAAATCATTAGGAGTAGAGATGTCATATTCAATGATAAGGTCATGTACAAATATTAGTTGCAGGGAAAGAAACAAGAAAAGACAAACCATAATACACAGTGCTTGATGAGATCACTGAAAAAGAAATTCCAAAGGTACCAGAAAATCAAAATTTACAACAATAGGAGCAATAGGTACCTCAAAATCATACAAGTTTCGTTAGAATATCTACTAGGTTAAGTATACCCCCTGAATGATACTCTCCTTCATTGTATTATTTATTGTTGACTGATTATGGTGAACCATAATGTTATGAAGAGGCAATGCAGTTAGACACTAAGAAGATGTGGGAGCAAGGCATGAAAGATGAAATGGATTCCTTGGTAAATAACCGGACTTGCGAATTGGTTCAGTTGCCTGCATGAAAAAGAGCATTATAGAATAAATGGATTTACAAATTGAAGGAAGAAGATGGAGGAAAAAAATGATACAAGGCTAGACTTGTTGTAAAGGGGTTTTCACAAAAGAAAGGTATAGATTTAGATGAAATATTTTCTCCTGTTGTTAATATGACTTCAATTAGGACTATTTTAATTCTTGTGGCAGTAGAAGATTTGCATCTTGAACAATTATATGTAAAAAAAACGTTTCTCCATGGGGATTTGGATGAAGATATTTATATGCAACAACCATAGGGGTATGAGGTCAAAGGGAAGGAAAATTTTGTATGCAGGTTGAAGAAGAGATTGTATGGCCTAAAACAAGCTCCAAGGAAGTGGTATTTGAAGTTTGATAGTTTTATGACTGAAGAAGGTTATAGTAGATGTCATTCTGATAACTGTGTTTATTTTAAAAGGCTAGAAAATGGAAGCTATATTATCTTGCTATTGTATGTAGATGACATGCTTGTTGTAGGGTCTAATATGCATGATATAAATGTGCTCAAGAAGAAATTAGCTAATTCATTTGCGATGAAGGATTTGGGTGCTGCAAAGAAAATCCTTCGTATGAGAATAACAAGAGACGGGAAAAATCACAAATTGACATTATCTTAGGGTGAGTACATAGAGAAGGTGTTGGAGAGGTTTAGAATGCAAAATGAAAAACGAGTTAGTACACCTTTGGCCAGCCATTTCAAATTAACCAAGGAAATGTGTCCCAAGACACATGAGGAGATAAAATACATGTCCAGGGTCCCTTATTTATCAACATTTGGTAGCTTGATGTATGTGATGGTTTACAGAAGACCAGATATTGCACATGCAGTGGGAGTTGTAAGCAGGTATATGAAAAATCCAGGTAAAGAACACTGGGTGACAGTAAAGTGGATTCTCAAGCATTTGAGAGGTACTCTACTCATGTATTATGTTTTGGAGGTTCAAACATTGTTCTACAGGGATATGTTGATTCATATATGGCAAGTGATAAAGATAGAAGGAGGAGCACCACAGGGTATGTTTTTACTGTAGGTGGAACACTAGTAAGTTGTATTTTAAAAATATAAAAGGTAGTTTCACTTTCAACAATAGAAACAAAGTATGTTGTTGCTATAGAGGCTAGTAAAGAAATGATTTGGTTACAGAGGTTTATAGAAGAATTGGGAAAGAAGTAGGAGAATAACAAGTTGTACTATGATAGTAAGAGTGCCATTCATCTTCCAAAGGACTAAGACTTCCATTCAAATACTAATCATATACAAATCAGGTACCATTTCATATGATCTATCTTGGAAGATGGACATTTGAAATTGGAAAAGATACATACTAGCCAAAATCCTGTAGACATGTTAAGAAAGGGAGTAACCAGTGAGAAACTGAGTTCCTAGTCAGTTTCAGTTGGTCTTCAAGCATGAAAGTGAAGATGAGAAATTTTCCAGGTCAAAGAAGGATCATAGTCCATAAGATACAACAACAATGGATTTGTTGTGACCAGTCTATAGGTGGGAGATTGTTGGTTGTGGAGCTTGATTATATTCCTAATTCATAGGTATTTGTTTCCATCCATGTTTATACCCCATGAAGAATGTAACTCCATGCGGGGGGGTTGCCCCCCTGTGGGGTCCAGGGGGTTGATCCCCCCAGTTGGGGGATTCGGGGTTAAGCGGGCCCCCGATGGAAAAATTACCTTGTAAATGTATATTGTAATTTCATAGTAAATCTGGACTGTTCATTATAAGGTTTCAAATATGATGGTAGAAGTTATGTTAGGGTTTTTTTTCCCTAGAAGGAAACCCTCTTTTATGAGGGAATTGTATTGCGGATGTGTATCATTACAAATATTGTATTCTGAGAGAGGGTATTGTGAGAGAAAGAAGAGGAAGTTACAATGGGTGTGTTGTAGGTTGTATCCCTTTATTTTGTTGGATAATAAAAAGGAAGGACATGGAAATTTCTCTAGTAGACGTAGCCCACACTGGGTGAATCACGTATATCTGTGTATATTTTGTGTTTTATTTCCGCATTTGTTTTATTTTATTGTTCCACGATCCTATTTTTCTAACACACACACACACACACAAACACATATATTGAATGAAATCATAGATGATACATTGATGATAAATTGTTGAACATTGTTGATAAAGTGAAATGATATATATTGTGGTTAAAAGTGGTATAAAGTGATCATATTGATTCACCCCCCCTCTCTGTATTCCAACAATTGGTATCAGAGCAAGTCCTTCAAGAAGTAGTTTAACCACTAGAAGGAGATCATGGAATACACTAAGATTGGAGCACCAATGTTTGATGGTCAAAATTATGGATTCTGGATTATAAGGATGATTTTTTTTTATAGGCATAGGTATTTGATGTACGAAGAGTAGTAGAAAATGGATACAAAGCACCAGTCACTCCCCCAACAAACAAGGATGAAAATAAACTTGAAGAAAACAATTCAAAGGCTAAAGGTATTATTTTGAATAGTCTTGCTAATTTAGTATTTGCTAAGGTTATGCATTGTGATTCTGCAAAATATATCTGGGATAAGATTCAAAAGATTTATGAAGGAAATGATAAAGTCAAAGGATCCAAAATCCAAACCTTTAGAGCTAAGTTCGAACAATTGAAAATGAAGGAAGACGAAGACATTGCAACACACTTTTTGCGACTTGATGAAGTAGTTAATACTATTAAAGGTTTGGGAGAAGATATGAAGGAACCAATCATTGTTAAAAAGGTAATAAGGTGTCTACCTATGAGATATGATCCAAATATTTCAACCCTAGAAGAAAGAATAGACCTAAACACTTTGAGCATGGATGAGATGCATGGTATACTTTTCGCCTATGAAATGAGAACAGAACGGGAGAGCCTGGTCATAAAGGAAGCAACATTTAAAGAATCCAAAAAGACAAAGAAAAATAGCAAGAAACATCGAAAGTCAGATTGTAGCTACAACGATGATTCAGAGAAAGTTGAAGAAAGGAAATGGCAACTTCGTAAGGAAGTTGAAGAAAGGAAATGGCAACTTCGTAAGGAAGTTGAAGAAAGGAAATGGCAAGTACAAAGGTATGATTCACTTAAAATGTTTTAATTGTGGTAAAATTAGTCATTTTGCAAATAAGTGTCCTTATTGTTGGCCCTTGTCCAAGTTTTGGGAGATCCTTGGTCAATTTTGACCTATTTTTGGACTTTGACAGCCTATCGAAGATGGAGTGCAAGACGAAGTAGAGATAGTGGGATTTTGGCCCCTTTTTAGGTCTTTTTTGGGATTTGGGATTATGTAACAGGTATGGGATGTCAGCCCATGGGTTTACCCATGTTTAGGCCTATTTTGTAAAGTATAAATAAGTAGCTAGGTGACATAAATAGGGGCCTATAAGCTAAGTTCTAAGTGAAAGTATGGTTTGTAGATGCTCTGTGCATATTGCGAGAAACTTGTAGAGCTAAGAGAAAGTGGTTGTAACAGACTGTGAAAGGATTTGTGCTAGACCTAGCTCAGGGAAGGAGGATCTAGCGAGGTGCGCGCAAATCTCTAGTCCTATGTGGATTAGAGTTTTTGTGGTTCTGTGCATGTAGATGACTGATTGAATCTAATAAAGAAGAAAATTTGGTGGACGTAGCCCCAGGGTGGGGGTGAACCACGTAAATATTGTGTTATTCTGCTCTGTGCGATGTTCTGATGTGTTTATGTCTTTCTTTACTTGCTAAGTGCTTTGATATAGATAAATAGATTTGTTTATGCTTTGTGCTTATGATGAACCTGGATGCTATATCTGACCCATGTGGATTTTCTTAGTGCTCAAATATGCTAGATCTAATCTATTTCTTTATGCTAAGTGCTTAGATACATTAGATCTGGGTGAATGCTGCAATGCTCTGTTTTATCTGTGACGTAGATATTGGTTAAATAATGATGAACTGACGGTGCTAAGTGATCTATTAAGTATTATAATCACAGATATGTTTCCCAGCTAAGGTTGCAGACACTGGAGTCCTGCAACCACCCCTGCCTCTACCTCGGGTGAGACTTCATCTGCTTTGCAGGTGTTGCCGAAAGGGCCGTTAGTTAGGGTTTTTTTGGTGTGTTGTTGTAGCATTGAATCCTGGGTCTGTGCCTATTCCAACAAATGGTTCCGTTGTTGGGACTTGAAACTCTGATTGCTGGGAACTGAGAAAGAAGAAGCTTTGTGCAAAGATCCAACTTGAAATTGTGAAAGCTCTGTGCGTAGATCTGTTTCTCTAGTGTGCAGTACCCTACTTAGTTTGATAAGCTCTGTGCCAAGAAAAGAAGTCTGATATAAAGAAAAGAGGTAAGATCTGAAAGCTTTGTGCTCCGATAAAGGTAAAAGTGAGAATTTTTTATTAAAAGAGGTAAGATCTGCAAGCTCTGTGCTCTGATAAAGGTAAGAATATTGAAAAATTCTAGATCTGAAAGCTTTGTGCTCTGTATAAGTAAGATAAGTGAAAATTTTGTTTCAATAGTATGGATCTAGGTATGTTTGATAGATTCTGTCCTAGCTTGAAAACTAGGGCATTAATAGATGAAAGAAGATTTGATATGAGTAGATCTGATAAGAATAGTGAAAGATATGTTATACCTATGCATAGAAATAATCTTTGGACTAACAAGTGGATGTAGGATCCTAGAAAGAAATTTCTGCAGGTTAGCTACCATGATCCTAGCGCGCAGTGCAGGAAAGGTTGGGGATCATTTAAAAGAAAGAGAGGATTAACCCTCAGTTACAATTGCAGAAAACCAAGACATCTTGCTAAGGAATTCCCTAGGAGAAGACCCATTTGTCTTTGTTGCAAAGCTATGGACCATGAAGTATTGGATTGTCCTAGAATGATTGATAAGCTTGAATAAATGAACATGAGACAAGAAAACCCTAGGGTAGATCCATAAACTAAGATTATGGTAGAACCCCATAAAGAATTAGAAAAAGTATTGCTACATATGAAAGAAACCCCGAATGACCATCGACATGTCAGATTATCAGATATCTTCAAAGAAAAAGAATGCATTTAAGAAAGAATAGGAGACTTCGACATTGACCATGTTCTAGATGAGGAAACACAGGTGAATGTTATGACAGAAAGAACTTGGGAACTTTTAGGAAAGCCTGCTATGATTCCTTCATTAGGAGGAATGAGATTATTCAGAGGAAAGTTGATAACCCTATGTGGGAGGCTCGGTCAGATACCTATGAATGCAAATGGAACTTCAACGGAAGAATATTTTGAAGTTATTAAATTTATTGAGGACAACGCACCATTTACCATGTTACTAGGAAAACCTTGGATTGAAAGAGATCAGGCCAGAAGGAAAGAAGAAGAAGAAGTTTTAGAACAACAAAAGCAAGAGTTAAAAGAATTCATAACTAGAAGGATCACACACTTGATTGAAGAACATGAGAAAAGATCGCATCCATTTAACAACAATGACATAGATGTCGAAGTTGCAAGAACACTAGAGGACCCACAAAAGACTGAAATATCTATCCGAGATAAAGAAAGAATATTACCCTTGAAAAAATCTCAACAACGCGAAGTCACCATGTCAAAAGAGGATACAAATTGAAATGGAAAAAGGCATACTGAGACAAAGCCCACTGGGAAGCAGGCTAGAAATCTAAGTAAGAAGAGAGCTAAGATCGACAAGTTGCAGAAGGTTCCATAGGGAACCTCGTAGAAGGAAATTTTTTAAAATTGGAGCTTCACCGTGATATCAGAACAACGTCACATGGCACTTCGCCATGGCAAAGAAATATAGCCATTGAGGACATTATAACCATTAGACCGACGCTCTGAATGGATAGAAAGACATTTATGGCCAGACAACTTGCCATCCGACCATTGGGACCATGCCATAACAGACAAAACATAGTTAATGAAGACTTCATGCCCATTGCAAGTGACACATTGCTGAGTTACTTATTTATCCCATCATGCCATGCATCGAGAACACTTTTGATAATCGTGAATTTTATATCGTAGACTTGTCAATTTTACACAGTGGTCATTGATCTATTTCCCTCTATCCTATTGTAGTGTCTAAGCTACCCTCTGAACCCGAAGATTTCCAACCCCGAGTGTGTATGTCGGACAAGTTGAGTGCCGCAGAGAAAGTTTTTGAAGAAGTTCTGATCGACCTCATGATTGAGAGAGTCATGTTGATGTCTATAGGTGTACAAGCATCATCGACGAGAGGACTGCAAGCCTCTCCGTCGACTACTCGTGAAGTCGAACCATCCCGACCATCAGATGAAAAGAGAACCAAGCATAGGGATGATCTAGCGAATTCCAAATTGATCCCGACTATATTACCTGCTTATATTCCACCCCTGAATGACATGGTAAATTGAGACAATGTACCTAGATATTTTGAGTACGCCTTGGTCACTGCGTACCTCCCGAAGGAGATCCGTGTAGTTCGAGCAGACCAAGATAAGCTTGCAGTGTTGAGGGTCAACAACTTCAACCTCGGAGATCGCAAAGTCTATACATGCTCGCCCCACATAAGTACCTAACCAGAACTAAGGGGAAGAATTCAAAGATAATCCCCCAGTCGTGGACTATGAACCTCGCGTAGTCCACCCTATTGAACGTCATGAAGATTCCCCACTTCGAAAGACACCATGAGATAAATGAATGTGTCAAGCTGCTGCTGTCTTGTTACCATGGTGGTTATTTGTGGCTAAACCACCGTATAATAGTTGATCCAATGCCAATCAATCTGATCATGGGCTTGAGTATGCAAGGACCTGATCCACAAGAGTTTTACCTTGAAAAATCCATGGATCACGCTCTAGCACAGAAAATCAAGGACACTTATGACGATGTTGATAAGGGAGCACGAGGCTACAAGGTATCTTCTATCCAGAGTGATGCAATGTGACTTCCTGTCATTTGATTGTAGGGAAGTTAGTAAGAAAGAACCAACCTACCCAAGTTATCAATTTTGTAGTCGACCTCACAGGGAATTGCGTGGAAGGCCTTCAGATGAACTGGGCAAAGTACCTGGTGAACCAGTTGGAACTCGACTGCAGAGAAGCATAAGATCAAGGATATGAATTTCATTTCAGCTGGCTCTTGACCCTTATAGATTTTATTGCCTGGGAGATGCCAGAAGGTGCGACCTTCCCACTAGCCACGAAGTTCACTACCCTTTGGTATTCAAGCAACATGAATAAATAGTGGTAGTCAAATGTTGTTTTTCATACCTACTACAATTAGCTGAAGATAGACATCTAGTCCGAGCCTCGCATGACTCCGAACACTCTACACCGGTTCCGGCCTTTGATGAAGTTCAGCGTAGATCAACATTTTATTTACATCACAACACGTGCCGACGAACACAAGCAACAACTTCAATCCTACTACAAGCTGACATAGGAGGACTTGGAGGAGATAACTAAGGAATGGTCGATGAACCTCCATATTCCAGCAAAACCTACAGATATATCTGACATCGATAGCCCAAAAACAACGCAGGGTACACCTGGACCTAGCATAACAAAGAAGATCGAAGAAGTCCAAGAGATAGACAACGCATCCATGAAGACTGCTTCCATATCACCAGAGAAAGGAGGTGATGGTGAAGAGTTGAATGATAAGGAAGTTGAACAGAAGCAAGGAGACAAGGTTGATCCCCTGAATAAGAGGAAAGGTTTGCCTCTGAAACCTTCCTCCCGGAAGAAATCAAAAGCCTCCATGACCAAGAGGCAGATTGTCCTCACCTCTGATGAATTCAACTTCCTCATAGCATCCCTGTAAGATGCTTCCCTGGAAATAGCAGAGAAACAAGAAGCAAAGCAAGAGGAGATGTATGATCGAATTGAGACTGAACTCTGAGGGGTACAACAGGTCCTACATCCCAGCCGCACAGTCCCCACCACACCGCTGCCACCGGGAGAACCGGAGTTGGGATATGAGCCAACCCAACTCCACCACCTAGTCGATACAGTCAAAGCTCACCTTCGACGATCATAGGAAGAAACAGAACAAGCCACCCAATATTTGATGCAAGTACAAGGAGTACTTGTAGAGAAATGCAGTGCTGCAGAATAGGAAAAGCTTGTTGTCCAAGAAAAGTTTGATGAAGAAAAAACATGAATACAACAAGAAAAGGAACAATTTCTCACAGAGAAACTTGAAGTAAAAGAAGTGGTGAACATAGCACTTCGCTCTGTGACAATATTAGAAGTCAAGGCAGAAGACCAAGTTACACATCAAGTGAACCAACTCGCAAAAGCCATCCAACAGCTACAACAATGCATAGCAGATTTGGAGCTACACACTGTTCCTGAGACCCCACAATATGTAAGAGACAAAAGAGAAGCAACCACCTTGAGAGAAGTTGAAAGGATAAAGGCTCTTACCCTAGAATGCAAGCAACTTACCGATCACAATGCCCAGACCTATAAACAATTCACAGAGAACCCATAATTTAATGCACTGGAGTCGCAGCTCCAAGAGGCGAAGTATCAAGCTGAAACGATACATGCGCAGTTGAAGCCCATGTTAGCTGTGGAAAGAATGAAGCACTCCCAAGAACAACGGACCGCCCAACAACATATCCACACTATCTAGAGTAGAGTTATGGAGGTAACTCAGACACTCCAACCTATACAAGATAAGGCCTATCAATTGTTTACAGAGGTAGAAGGCCAAGGAGCAGAGCTAGAGCAGGTTGTCACTACAACTGAAAAACGTCTAGAGGGACCTATCAATGATGCAATCATCCAAGAGTTTTCTGAACAGGAGGCTGTATCACAACAACAAGTCAAAGCAACTCGAGCCAAGCTCAAGGCATTCGAAGTAGAACTAGTCAGACCAGAGTGACTCGGGGAGAGTCACAGGTGAGTGTTGGGGGCCTGTTGGCCCTTGACCAAGGTTTGGGATATCCTTGGTCAAGTTTGACCTATTTTGGGACTTTGACAACTTGTTGAAGATGGAGCGTAAGATGAAGCAGATATTGCGGGATCTTAGCCTCTTTTTGGGTCCTTTTTGGGATTTGGGATTATGTAACGGGTATGGGATGTCGACCCATGGGTTTACCCATGTTTAGGCCTATTTTGTAAAGTATAAATAAGTAGCTAGGTGACATAAGTAGGGGTCGATAAGCTAAGTGCTAAGTGAAAGTATGGTTTGTAGATGCTCTGTGCATATTGTGAGAAACTTGTAGAGCTAAGTGCAAGTGGTTGTAACAGACTGTGAAAGGCTTTGTGCTAGACCTAGCTCAAGGAAGGAGGATCTGGAGAGGTGCATGCAAATCTCCTGTCCTATGCAGAGTAGGGTTTCTGTGGCTCTATGCATGTAGATGACTGATTGAAGCTAATAAAGAAGAAGAGTTGGTGGACGTAGTCCCAGGGTGGGGGTGAACCACATAAATACTATGTTATTCTACTCTGTGCGATGTTCTGATGTGTTTATGTATTTCTTTACTTGCTAAGTGCTTTGATACAGATAGATAAATCTATTTATGCTTTGTGCTTATGATGACCCTAGATGCTAGATTTGACCTATGTGGACTTTCTTAGTGCTCGAATCTGCTAGATCTAATCTATTTGTTTATGCTAAGTGCTTAGATACATTAGATCTGAGTGAATGCTCCGATGCTCTGTTTTATCTATGAAGTAGATATTGGTTAAATAATGATGAACTGACGGTGCTAAGTGCTCTATTAAGTATTATAATCACAGATCTGTGTCCCAGCTAAGGTTGCAGACACTGGAGTCCTGCAACCACCCCTGCCTCTACCTCGGGTGAGACTTCATCTGCTTCGCAGGTGTTGTCGAAAGGGCCAGTAGTTAGGGTTTTGTTAGTGCGCTATTGTAGAGTTGAACCCTGGGTCTACCCCTATGCCATCACTTATGTTAAGAAGTCAGATAGTGATGAAGAGGAATATACAAAGAAAGAAAAGAAATATAAAAAATGAATCAAGAAATATAAAAGGAAAATATTTAAGAAAAATATCTACTCAAGAGAAGACAGTTCCTCATCTGATGAAGTTGATGAAATTGATAGTGACTCAGAAAGTGTACTCTTTATGGCTATGGAAAATAAGAAAAACAACAAAGAAGGTGAAGTGGATCTTGAGGCAGAATTAATCAATGCTTTAACTAAGCTAAAGAAAGAAAGGAAGAAAAACAAATCACTCAAAGAAAAAAACATCTACTTGAAAACCCAACTTGAAGAAGGAAAGAGAAAGGAAGAAGTATCTCAGATCCAAATGATAAATAAAGGAAAAGGGTGTGATAATCTTGAAAAGGAAATCGTGACATTGATGATTGAATTCAAAAATATTAGCAGGAACTTGAAAAGTTCTCAAGTGTTAGAAAACATTCTCAACAGTCAAAGGCCTTACAGTGACAAATATGGACTAGGATACAAGAATGTTCATCTTGAGGAACGTTCAATCTCCATGAGAAAAGAAATAGAACAAATGAGTTATGCAGAAGTTCTCAAAGGAAGGAATCACGGTCAGCAAGAATAAGAAAGGAATGCATACATAAGACCTTCTACATTCAGGCAGAAGAGAAGCTTCAATCAATGTGAAATAAACAACCAAAGAGAATATTTTGATCAGCCAAGACAAGATTTTAGAAGGACTACACCACAAAGAATATTAGTCACTCCTAGGTATGTAAATTTATTTTATGGTCATTGTTTTAATTGTATTAACTTTGGACATAAATATGTAGATTGCATGGTTTATGAAAGAAATGATCAGGCAAGAAATGCTTATGTGGCACCACATAATATTGAATGTTACAAATGCCACAACTATGGACACAAAGATTGAATTTGTAGAAGCGTGATAAAGCCTCCCATGAAAGAAAATATTGATGACATATACAAGAAGGCTTGGAGAAGAAGTGAAAAACAAGAAGAGCAGGTAAATGAATAAAATGTCCAATGAATCGTACTTATAGAATTTGCAGCAGCACAAGATCATGATGAATTTATAGGTAAAGAGGAAAGTGTTGGAATTAAAGTAGAGGATGAAGAAGAGGATGTCAAAACTCAGGATGATGATAAAATTAAGAAAGAGGATGAAAAGAAAGATGTCTCCACAGACAAAGAGGAAGATTACTTCTCTTCAGAGAGGGTATTTTTCTGAGCCATCCAACTTTGAGACTCCCATTGAATATGAATGTTAAATAGGGGGAGTCAGTGCAGTAGCAGAGTTATAGATAGTTTGTGACATATGGGCAAAGATGGATTCATGAGATGCTTAGAAGGTACATAAAGCATGGGTTATAGAAGATGCATAGCAGTGTATTTACAATTGGAATCAATGGAATCAGTTGGTCACACAAAGGAAAGAAATGAAAGGCACAACAAAACAGGGAAAGAGAAACCGTTAGTAGAAGTTATATCATCAGACGATTTTTTTTAACATAATGGTCAAGTGAACATGACAAGTAAATGAAGAAATAAAATTTTGAATGTTTTTTTATATATGTCAATGGAATTCAATAGGAAGCACCAATGGAATAAAACTCCAAAAGGAAAAAAAGTATAGGAAGACATATATTTGATCTACACAACATCTTGTAGAGAAGTCAAGGGGAGAGAGATGGTCAAAGAAAAGATCAAAAGAGTGAATACAGGGGGATCATCCCCAAGGAATAATTCAGAAAGGGAGAGCAGTCCCAGAGAGAGTTACCCTTTGTCAAAGGGGGAGAGAGAGAATAATCATAGGAATAGAAACACAGAGAGAGTTCAGATGCATGAAGATAGGGGGATCATCCCCAAGGATAGTTTAGATAGGGGGAGTAGTCCCAAAGGGAGATAAACTTTGTCATTGATTTCAAAGGGGGAGAGATAAAAACAATGATGAGGAGTGATGGTGATAGGGGGAGCATGAGAATTGGAGCATCAATGTTTCCATCAATGTTGGTGTTGCTATCAATGCAAAAGGGGGAGATTGTTGGAAAGTTGGTTGTCATTGATGTCAACCCTTAGAGATTGATTTCAACCCTTGGAGAGGTCCAAAGATGTTGGAAAGTTGTATGATCAAAATTGATGGTGAGTTAGTTGGGTGAATTTGCTACATGTAGTCCCAATGGTGTGGTTAAGGAAACCAAGTTTGTGTGAGGAATAACGACATGAAGATTAGTGAATTTGCAGGTAAGAATGTCATAGATCGATAGTACACACTGTGCCATTTCCGATGATATGTGGTACGTTACATGGTTCCTTGCGGTTGAGGAGATATGGATTAGAGAAGTTGGACGACCCTCATGAATATTCTAGAAGACCCTAGAAGGTCAGAAAATAAGTCAATTATTCTAGAAGCTCCTAGAAATTCATCAAGAAGTTTACTAACCAAAGTGGTTGCAACTAGGAGTTAATTATGGGTAAATTTGTTGAAAAAAGAAACTGATTAAAAATAAATTAGCTGTAACCAGAAGTGGTGAGTTTACTAATTATGGGTAAATTAGTTGCAACAAGAAAGTGGGTTATCCCTAAAAGAGGGAATTTGGGTAAATCAATTAGAATATGACCCCTCAAGGAAGGCACTTGGAGAGTTTAAATAAGAGATCAAGAGACTCCCATTAGCACCCATTGAGCACATTGAATATCTATCTTGTGAAAGGTTTATTGTAGATCCTCATTGATATATCTGAAGTTGCGCAAGTCTCAGGAAGTGAAGGAAGGTTGACGACAATGTTTTCCAGTTGCAGTAGAGAGAGGGAAAATCATGCAAATCCCTAATTAGGGTTATCCCCGTGATTCAAATAGTATATGTCCTGTGAGATGCCTATATCCTGTCACACGAGGCCCCGCTGGACATCCCCTTTCATCAGGCAAGGCAGTGTCATATCTAAAGATCGAGAGATGGTTCAGGTTCCAGAGGCTGAGGAGAAGCTACAAGAAAGTGTGAAAATGGTCAGGTACATCAGAGATATCTACAGAAAGAAAAGGTATGTTATATGCTTGTATTAAAGTTGGTATTTTGGTGATTTCTTGAGTTATGGTCATGGGAGATTGACTATTTTCCCTTGAGGGACTATTGGTTGTATGGTATAAACTGCATGAGGTAGATCTATAGAGGTATATTTTTGGTACTCTTGTTGTTTTTTGTTGGCACACTTTATTGGGTATATTGTTGAGTCATATCTTGTAGGTACATGTTTGAGGGTTTTTGGTTAAGGTGTGTTGCTAAAGTTATTGGTACAGATTGACGCTGCATATCAGTGAGGGTTTTATGCATGGTTGATGTGAGGGTTCACTATACATGGTTTTTGGATGTTTGTATATGTATGGCACATGATTAGAGAGACATAGTTGTACATGGTTTGAGATATACACTTGTGACAATTGGTATGAGATCTATGTGATCAGATCTGATTGGTTGATGAGATTGTTGTGATAGGTTGTTGATGTACATGGTTGATGCACATAGTTGATGTGCATGGTTGACACATGATATGGTACATGATTGATACTTGGTATATCTGCTGCATGTTTTATGGCATATGGTTGATGACACAGGTTGAGGTACAGGTTGATGCATGATTGATGCATAGTACATATTGGTACTTATTTGAGACACATATCTTGTATGTGGTGATCTTGTTACATGCTTGGTAGAGGCATGTGTTGGTGATGCTGATGTTGGACATAGTGGCATTAATGTATTTTCATTGATGTCAACAGTCAATGTCTTTGATGTGATTATAAGTTGGTATGACAAATTGTCATTAATATCAACAGTATAAAAATTAGCATATAATGACTGATGTCAAATAGTTGGATGATATACAGAGATAGAAGCTCAAGAGGGTTAGAAAATGAAGATTAAAGATTAGAAGAGATGGCATGGTGAATCTCAAAAGAGTCACTGGGGGATTAGTCAATGATCAAATCAATTCAAGACCGTTGATGCACAATCGCCAGATCAACGACAGGGATGAATTACGGAGAGCGAAAGAAGAATTAAATGACTCGCTGGTTACAATCCTGCAATCGGTCTAGATCCTCAGATCTCATAAACTCAAATATTGACGACTGTGGTTGATCCAACAAACGATCATATTAAGTTGGATTAAGTCGTGACCGTCGAATGTGCAATCACCAAATCTACAACATGGATAGATTGCAGAGAGTGAAAGGAGAATTAAACATCGTGCAATTTCCAATCCTGCAATTAGTCAGGACCGTTAGATCTTATAGCTTCAAATATCGACGATTGTGGATGACTCACCAACAAACGAACAACTTAAATTTGTGGAGCTTAGGTGACGAGTTAAATGATTCGGAAGTTATGGTTCCATAATCATCCTTGATCGTTGATCTGCTTCGAGTGTCGTCACAACCGTTGGATCACTTTAAGTGGAAGGATAGGATAAGCGGGGAAAAAGGTTTGAGAATTCAAATACCTAAATACCTGTTGGTCATTGGATCACTTTTGAGTGGAAGGACAGGATAAGCAGAAAAGTTGAGTTCTCAATTACCCGAATTTCCATCAAGCATCGGATCAAATAAAGTGGAAGGATAGGATAAGAAAAGTTGGAAGGTCATTGGATTTAAACCAAGACAAATCAACATCGCATACAAATCGAGCCGTTGATCAAATATCTTTATCAAACAAACATAATTCACTTTGGGTCTAAATATATGAGGAGGTTACGCTTTGGAAAAATCTCACTTCAAGAATTTTCAGTTTGAGATTTGAAATTCCCGAAGCCCAGAGAGTCGGAGAGACGAAATATATTCTCAACCGCCGGATCATCTGAAGTAAGCCTCAACCATCCGATTCAAGAGTACATGTGTTAGAACACGTTGAAAGACCATGTAAGTAAGGACACATGGCACAATCAGATAATGCCAAGTGTCAAGTTGAAATTGACATTTCAGGTACGTGCAAATCAAGAATCATAGTGACATGTGGAAGACACTCGGCTTATGCCACATCATCAAGTGACGTAAGCAAGTTACATCACTCTGGGAGTTTTACTTCAGAATTTTTTCCACCAGCATATGCCCCAAGTACCGAATTCCCAAATGCCGAAGTCTCGAAGTGGACATGAGTCGTCCGATCTGAAGATCACTTCGGGTGTATTCTCAACCATTGATCATACTATAGTGGAAGGATAGTGTAAGTAGAATAGTCGAAGTCCCGGAGTAAATGGTGGCCATCCATCTAAATGCTTGATTAAGTCCTAGCCATCAGATTAAAGCAGTAAAAAGATATATGTAAGGATCGAATATGACCATTGATCTGGTTCCGCGAAGTAAACATGAACCGTCCGATCTATTCAAAAAAATCCTCTCCAAGAGATTTGACATGTTGCAAGTCCCGAAGTTCCGAAGGGAAAAGTCCTGAAGTCCTGACAGTCATCCATCATCGAGAGATTAAATCATGATGGTTGATTCTTATAAAGTGCTCAAGTGCCCGTTTGGCCTAGCATCTGGTTACCGCCATTGGTCATATGGTATAAGAGTTTTAAAAAGAAAAAAATAATACGTCGCTAAAGTTGATAAGCCCGTGGTTTTGTGTTATCAATCACATGTAATGGTTTGAAGGAAGCGCCCTAGCAGAACTACATTTCCTACAATATTTACAGAGATTAGGGATTGAGTTAATAAGATGAAATTGATCCATATCTGTGATCAATTTATGAAAAGCCTTCGCGGTAAAATAAATAAACAATAATTATGCTTAAGTTAATCGAAGAGGTGTGATGGTCCAAACAAAGGGACATAGTGGTTCACACTCACTCTGTTTTGAAGAATATATAAATGATAAAGAGTGGCGAGAAGAAAGTGTCTCTACAGTGCGATTCAAAAGATATATTAAATCAGAGAAGAAAAGAGAGATGAAGTAAAGACTTGATACAAAAGTTTTTATAGATTCAGAAAATAAGGGTGGTTGGGTGGTGCAAGGGTAGGTTGGTGCCTACAGAGGGAGTTGGTGCTTCCTTGTTAGTTGTAGTTGACTAAACAGGGGGTCTTTTCCCCCTGCCAGTTGGTGATGGTGAACAAGGGTGTGGGTGCATCTTGATCAGTTGGTGCTGATCTAAAAGGAAGAATATCTTCCTTCTATGTAACATGTAAAACACATTTTGCAGTTAATAGAAAAGTGTTTGTGTTTTTTCCCATTTGGGTTCCACGATAAAATATTGTGTCAAAATTGTGTTTGCATAAATAAAAGAAAATCGATAAAATTATTGTCATTGATTCACCCTCCCTCCCTCTCAGTGACAGGATCTGATCCTTCAATTGGTATCATAGCAGGTCTCTTCACAAAAGGTTTAAATCACTTGAAGAGGAATATACAACGAAATGGATTAGCAGTTGAAGATGTCATAAAAATTCCCCCTATTTAATGGTGAAGACTATGTCTTCTGGAGTGTTAGAATGAAAATCTATCTAATGTCCATTGGACTGGAAGTATGGACATTATTTTAAAAGGGATATGATGTTCCAAAAAACACGTCAATAGAATCAGAAGACAGGAAATTTTTTTGGGAACATGCAAAAGCCTTAAAGACACTACAAGCCGGACTAAGTAAGAAAATCCTTTCTAAGGTACTAAACTGTAATAATGCAAAACAACTATGGGATAAATTGTAAACTATATATGTAGGAGATACCAAGGTTAAGAGGGCCAAACTATAGACTCTCAAAGTACAATATGAAGGCCTAAAAATGAAAGATGAGGAAAATATCTTTGAGTACTTCGAAAGAGTTGATAATATTATTAATTCAATCAGAGGATTAGGAGTAGAAGTATCAGACAATGAGCTGGTTGAAAAAATTCTAAGAACACTACCTATTCTATACACTCCTAAAGTGTCCGCTCTTGAAGATCAAGAAAATATAGATAAACTCACGATGGATGAATTGTATGGAATCCTCACAGCCTATGAGTTAAGATTAGGTCATGAGAATCACTCACAAGGAGAGGCAACCTTCAAGGTACTCAAGAAAACAAAGAATCAAAAGTAGAGACTTCAATACAACCATGATGAAGAATCTGATGTGGAAGAAGCAAATTTCATTAAAAAACTTCAGAAAGGATCAGGGAAGTACAAAGGAAAGATTCCTTTCAAATGTTTTAACTATGGCAAGGTTGGCCATTTTGTAGCCAAGTGTCCCTATCCCAAGGACAACCCTAAAGATGAAGAAAACAAAATCAAACAGTACAAGAAAAAGGAAAAACCCAACTACAAGAAAAAGTAAAAACTGAACTACAAGAAAAAGTTTTACAATGGGAAAAAGAACTTTTACTCAAAAGAATAAAACAACAGTTCATCAAAGTATAGTGACAGTGATGATGATGATGTCCTCTTTCTAGTTGGTATTTAAGAGTCTAATGATATAGAAGACATTAAACATGAGAAAGAGTCAGAAGATGAAGTAGAAGTTAATATGGAAGAATAACTTCTCAGTGCCTTGGATGAATAAAAAAAATACAAAACCAGATATAGACAGTTGAAAAATTCTGTAGTTGAACAAAAGGAGAAACATGAAAAGAAAGAAGAGGAGATGGAAAAACTCATGTAACTTGAAAAAACAAATCCTAGAAGCAAATAGGATCGAAGAAAGTCTAGAAAAGTCTCTTAAAGAAAAACAAATAACCCGCGAAAGAATGGAGGTAGAAATAGTTCACCTAAGAAAAGAATTGGATATAAAACTCATTCAAACAAGATATGAGAATAGCTCTAAAATATTGGATGAGATTATTACCACACAAAGGGATTTAGGTAATAAAAATGGAATAGGTTATTCTCAAGAGAAAAGCCAAGTCAACTCAAAATCTTATGTAGATGCTCTCCTTAGTACATTCAAGAAGAAAAACGAAGAGAAGACAAATAATGGCCAAAACTCCAGAGGACTACTTCCACCCATCAAGAAGGAAAACACGACGATACCAAATAAGGTTTATCAAAATAGGTATCCTCACATTTTCTCTGATTAATTCTTTGCATGCTCTAATTTTAGACACAAATCTATGAATTGTAGAGCATATACAAGAAAATATCTAAAGGTTAAGAACTATAACCTTAAAGATAAACAAGCAGTAAATCGAGTTAAAATAAGAAACTATAACTCCTTTGCACCTCTCCAAGAAGGGGACCTAGAATGCTTCAAATTTCATAACTATGGACATAAGGCCATTAATTTCAGATTAATGGAAGTTTCAGAGCAACCAAAGTTCATTAGAGAGAAAAAGAAACTTTGGAGAGAAAAAAATAATCAAAAAGGGAATGTCTTATTGCCTTAAAAGCCCAAGATAAAGAAGACCTTTGGTATGTTGATAGTGGGTGATCAAAACATATGACATGTAACAAGGACAAGTTTTTAGACTTAAAGAAACAAAAGGGTAAAGTTACATTTGGTGACAATGCTTCAGGTAACATACTTGGGAAAGGCATTGTGAGTTTGGGAAATGACAAAGCTAAAAATGTGTTGCTTGTTGAAAAACTAAAACCTAGTCTATTAAGTGTCATCCAAACCTATGATCAGGGGCATTTATGCATATTTGATTCCCAAAAATGTGATATTAGGAGAGAAGACACAAGAAAATTAGTTGGTACTGCTCCTAGAACATCCGAAAATGTATATATACTAGATGCAAAATTGAATGAGGAATGTCAGATAAATATAGTAGATGAAAGTTGGCTATGGCATAGAAGGTTGGGGCACATTAACTTTGAAAATCTAGTAAATTTCAACAATCTTGGTGCAGTAAGAAAATTTCCAAAGATCATTGTTATCACTGAAATTTCGTCTGCACATGGCGACAAGAACTCAACATCAACAAAATAGCAATGAAGTCACTCATGGCACTGAATTAATTTCACAGCACTCAAGAAGGGCAAAAACTATACAAAGTAACCAAAAATTGAAGGGCGCTTTACATCATCTTGATGCGCGCGCACATGCGCGGGACAAAAACGTGTTATGCACGCATGCGCGCCCAACGCGCGACTGTCCACACAAAAAGCTGCGCATCTACTAATACGGCGCATTAATTGCCTAGTTCGGCCTCTCGACCGCCTATGGACCGCCCCCCAAAGTGATTTGACCCTCAGATCAGAGTTGGCTCTGCAAATTCAGCGATTAATGAACCCTAATGAGCCCCTATTCACACCGAGAGATGGTTAAAAGACCGCCCTTGAAACGACTATAAAAGGCAGTGAGGACTCATTGTTTCAATAGGGAATTCAAAGCATTGTTACACTGTCCAGATGATTTAGAGCTCAGTCTTTGACAAACAACTCATCAACAGTGTAACCCAGAGTTCTTTCATCACTCAGTTCAGTTCTATTCAGTTGTAAGGAAAGATTCGTGTTGAGGGCCCCGAAGAGCCTTCCGCTGGAGGGAGGAGGAACCCCTGGTCCCTCTCTTCTGCATGCACTCTGGTTTCAATAAAGCACCTGCCTGAAACCTTGGACGACACATGTGTCTGATGTTTAATGTTCCTTGTCTATTTTTGTAATGTTATTTGCTTTCAGTTCGTAGTTAGATTATAGTTTGTTTCTGTTTCTGTTAACCCTTTTGCTCTACAACATCCTGTTATGCCTTGCCAAGCCCAACAGGGCATGCCAGTGTTCCTATTTTTTCTCACCCGGTGACGATTCGAACGCGAACAGATTGGCGACTCCACTGGGGATTTTTTGGTATTGAATCCTCCCTCAATTGGGTTTAATTCACTTTCCTTTTGTTGTTTTTAACTTGCAGGGACTCAAACCGGATTTCGCCGACCTGTTAACTGATCGATTCATAGCAGAATCGAGGGAATCGGTGATTTTTCTCAAGCGCACGGGTATTCCACCACACAGGCGCGCGCATGCGCTGGAACTATGGTCTCTTTGCCGCGCACACGCGCCTCTGTCTACAGTGACAGCCGCACATTTAAACCAAATTTTTCATTGTAAGGTTTTGGATGTAGGGAAAGGTAGTTTCCTTCTCAAAAATGATTTCATGCATGCTCTAAATACTGCACCACTTAGACCCCTCAACTTATAAAGGGGATAGTCAAACAAACATAGGCACTTAGGTGGATAAAAATCATTTTTCCCTTATTTGCTTTTCGCCACGTGGATGGCTTACTTTGATTTATAATTTAAGTGGAACATCAAATCACATCTAAACTCACATTCGGGACTAGAAGTTGCAAGTACCAATCTTGAGTATGCTCTTCTCTCGCGCCATCAAGCGACCTTGAGAATCCGAAAAAGATTGCGAAAACGATCTCATCTCCCTTTAACAAAAATTTCAAAAATTTTAGGAGAGAA
>SNQJ01S0153827.1:6375-21207 GCA_010110895.2 Picea sitchensis
GTGATTAATAAAGTAGGGTAGGTAGGAGCGTGAATAAGCTTGGTACTACGAGCATTTATTTCAACAATTTCCAGTTTTGATTTTCAGCATGAGTTTTCAGTTTTCAGTTTGGAGTAGTAGTTTTGGCTTAGATTGTCATTGGGTTTCAGATGGATAAGGAACCTAGTCTACTATTCTTTGCTACCTCACAGGGAGGATAGCATCCCCATTGGAGCCAACTGTTAGCACCATGATTTCATAGCTAGAGTTAGAGGTTTTTCCAAAGTTTTCAAAGTCATGACGTGATGTTGGGAAAATCAAGGCATTCCTAGATGAGTCATAGGTTAGGGTGAATATCATGTCAAAAGGTATTATGGTTCATCATCACCTTTCATGAGGTTAGATAAGGAACAATCATGACACTCCATGTCATTGGTATCATTGCAAACCTCAAAAGCATACTCATTGTACAAGTTTGTTGCGCAAAGGATTTTTCTTCTTTCATTTGTTGCATGTTGCGTAGAGGGTTTCATCGCGTAGAGGATGTTGTTGCACAGAGGATGTTGTCACGTAGAGGATGATTTCATTCATAGGATTTTTTTGCGCATAGGATGTTTTCGCGCATAGGATTTTGTTACGCAGAGGACATTGTCATGCAGAGGATATCATCGCGCAGGGGATTTCGTTGTGTAGAGGATGTTGTCACGCAGAGGATGTTGTCGCTCATACGATGATGTCGCTCATAGTATTTTGTCGTGCATAGGATTTTTTCGTGCAGAGGATGTTGTCGCACAGAGGATTTTCCTTCACACAGGCTATAGGGCGCACTGTGTAAATGTCTGGTTTAGTGGTCAAATTCAAGATTACTTTCTGACCAACTGGAGAGGAATTTTTAAAATCCCCGAGAGGGTTTTGTCAAGGACAAAAAAAATAATAAAAAACTCTACTATTTGAAAAAGGTGTAATGGATTTGGATATTCAAAGGAATCTTTGAGCCCTATTTTTCATTTTTCATGATTTCCTGTTTGAGACATGTTTTTGGGAAATGTATTTTGTCCAGCTGGAGATGAATTTCAAGAAACCGAGAGAGGTTTTATTTATAATGATCTTACCTAAAAAAAATGTTCTCATGTTTTACACAACTGTTACATTTTGAGAATTACAAGTGGCGTTTTTAATCCTATTTTTCAATTTCGCCTCTTGAAAAGCAGGAAATCAGTTAAAACATGTCATTTTCTGTTTGTAACTGTTTCTATTTTGGGAAAGGGGTTGGAGTTCGAAATGGTGAGATTGAAAGGACCTATAGTTATATATATTTAATGGTAAAAGAGAATAAAATGGTTATACCCTTTGGGGATTGGATTGCGTATCTTTTTCCTGAATATATTTATGAGCTAAATGCAGAAGTACTGTGCTTTCATGAAGCATAGATTCATTACGGTGTTGTTTTAAGTATGTATTTTCTTTGTAATTATCATCTCCATAATTATCTATTATTTGTAGTATTTAGCTGAGAGTAAATGTTTGGAATTCATCCATCTTTGATGCTCCATTCACACGGTAAATACTTGTTATGTGTTTAAAGATTGCAGGTTCATAATTCATCCATGCTTGATGCTTTGCTCATAATTATCTATCTTTATGTATTTCATCTAAAGTTACAATGAGAACTCATCCTTTGCTAGATTCTCTTAGTGTAATGGTCTTCCCCTTTCTCTTTTTTGCCTCCATCCAAAATATTGCATGTTGATGAAGAATAACACTTATTTTTTCTTTGTTCTCTGTGAGTACACCACCAGTCATTAGCTCAATATTTTAATTTTAGAACTTGAATCCATTGCCCAATGGTACCTTTTCCTTGTTTTTACTACCGACCCTTTTAAAACAAAACCAAACCCATCCTATCATAGAATCTGGCCTTTGTTCCTTTATTGATGAAACACTTGAGTTATTACCAGTCATTAGACATCTGAGAGAGCCCTCTCTGGTTTTCTAGGTTAGAATGCAATCTAAAGTTGGTTGAAATAGTAACCTCAGGGTTTTCTTTGATACATCCCAAACAAATTTCTGAGTGATAGAAGGTTGAATAATTTAATAAGAAGTTTGACATCTCAATCTTTCAACCTTCCCCTAAGTAATTGTTAATCATCCTCCAGATTCTTGTTCATCCCTTCTCAGGCATTGGGGAGTGATAAGATTCAGATTATTCAACCTTCAGAGTCTTTGAGCCAAACTTATGATTCTTCATCTTTTCACAACCCCTTTTAGAGATGGATCGATCCTTCCTGTGGAAACATGACTTGGAATATTTTTGTCTCTCCCTCCCACCTCTATGAGTTAGACTTTATGATTAGTTATGATATAATGCATGTTCTAGCTAATGACCTTTTTTGCTTGAATTAATATTTATTTTGGTTTATGATGAAGCACAGGGGTAGGTGTTGTGATACAATGCTAGAATGGTTTTATTGGATATATGATTATACCTAACATTGATACTAACCTAGATTAGGTAGGTAGGTTAGGGTAGGCATGTACATCCTGCATTGCATTGTATATATGTTGCATCATGCATATCATGGTAGTATAGTTGCATCTTGCTTGATTTTTCATACATGCTTATGATTTACATGTTATTTTCTTGCATTAGTGCATATTTCTATGTTACATTTATATCTTTTCCATTCTCATATTGACATGTTAGAATAAAAATGTCGAAAAATTTTATTTTCAAGTTTTTCTCTATATTTTTTATAGTTAGTGTATTTTCTCATATGAATAAGGGGTGAGTGCGCCACATACGATAATATGATTTTTTTTTTAGAGTGTGTAGGAACAATTTGTACCAGGATATGCTGAGGTTATTATGCGCTCTATGGTGAGCACATGTCCCCATGTAGGAGCCAGATGTTACCCCTCCAGTATATGGGTAACTAAGGAGAACATATCTGAAGGCCCACAGGTAGCAGACATGGAGTGTCGAGAGTCAAATTGACAAGTAGAGCGCACAAGGGCCCTACTATTCATGTTGATCACCACTCATCACTGGCAGTAGAGAACCTTAGTTGGAAAAAGATAAAATACAATCATTGTCCTTCAAGATGCTCACCCTAAGGTATTGAGAGCAATAAAGTGCTTCTTCATAAAAATCAAGGACCTTCTAACACATAATTACTGGATGTCCTACCTGTTGAGGAAATACATTTTGTAGTGTCTTTTACTTTCTGTTGCATATGGAACTCTATGTGTTTCTATATTTAAGTGGATTTGTGGTACTCCTTACTTTCCATTGCACATAATACCCAATGTTTAGACTATAATAAATTAAATGGAAAGGGATTGGAAAAAGGTTGCATTGCAAACAAGGCTGCAACACACCCTATACAAAGGAACCCATAAATGAGACAATATGAACGCTTGTATGTCAAGAACCCCATGCCTAGAAATCTTTCCCAAAATCCACCTCATACTCACTACATGACTTAGATAGGTTCCTCTTGGTATACATTCCTTGACTTGGGGATTGGTAAATTACCCCCAACCTAGGGGTAACTAAGGAGATTATGTCTCGAGGCCCATAGGTTGTAGACATAGAGTGTTGAGAGTCATATGGACAGAGCATAGCCCTGAAGGGTTATTATTTCTCATTGATGCATTCTACACATCATCAGTACAAACAACATCCACCACACTATCTTGGTCCTAGAGGGCAATGTGTCTTTCTCCATGAGGTAACGAGTCTGGGTATCATGGTAAGTGTCACTCTAATATTTGAATCATTTTAACATGTTGCAAAAGATATTTCTTTATTACATAATGTTTTCGTGGAATTTATACTCTTTTTATTATTTATCCCTAGTGGGTGTCACTTGAAGATTCATCGTCCATTTCCTATCATACTTATCACCTTCCGTACTTCTTTCCTTTTGTCTCCTTATCTTTTTGGATATTTGGGTGTACTAACCCAAGAAGGGATTGTACCTCATTTCATGGGAATAAGGGGATAAAGAACCAGAGGGGAAAGTAGCTGGAAAAATATCAAAGCCAAATCATGAACCTTCCAAATGCTCGCCCAAGAGGTCTTGAGAAACAATGAAGTGTTATCTCTTGAAAGCATAAGAACCGCAAAAATAATAATTTCACATTTATAAATGTCCCACTTGTTCAGGGATCTACAAAAGTTCGTTACAAGCTAGACTACACCCCTATGGAACTATGTGTACATCTCCCTTCAAGTGACTTTGTGGTACTGGCTCCCAAGCTAATCGATTAACCCTAGGGAGTAAACAATGTTTGGACCTTAATTAATTAATGGAAATAAATGGACTTGGAAAAATGTTGCATCATGGATGAAGGGAAGCTCACCCTCTACAAAGGAACCCATAAATGAGACAATACAAACCCTTGTATGTCATGAACCCCATGCCCAAAAGTTCACCCCAATCCACTTCACATACACACATGGCTTAGATGGGTTTCCCTCAGGAAAACACCTTGGACTTGGAGAATGATTGACACCCCTCCCACACCTAAATTTGATAAATTGTATAACATATTTGAGAATTTGTTTAGTTTCAAAAAGGGGGGGTTTGATGCACTTATTCGGGTGGTTTGATTATTAGATGTGGCTTACTTGTTATGATACTTATGACTCATGGACCCTTGGAGGGTGTACTTGTTTTTCTTTTCAGGACCTTTCTCGGTGGACATATATTCATGAGGAGATGATTAGTTCAAACCTTCATGAGGGCTTGAATCCCAAGGATGTATGTAGAGGCCCCATGCCTGGGGCAATATCGTGATGACCAATTTTCACAGCAAAGGAAGAAGAAGTTTCCTTAGGATGCACTCTGGTAGGCCTAGACGATTTGTTACCAGCCATTCCCACCTAGATTTTATCCCTTGGAGGCCTTGGACGTCACCCTAGCATCCCATGACGTCACCCATGGCTAGGGTTTTGATGCTGGGAGATCCTGTATGACAATTTTGGCACATGTGGCATGGAAGATGGCCTTTGGAGGTCCAACATTCCACTAGATTGCCTTAACATCTCCTTGAGGAGGCCTAAAGTCACCTTAGGAGGGATGACATCACCCTCATTAGGGTTATTTTATGGAAAATTGATTTAATTTTTAAATTTTATGAGCAAATTGACATGTAGGCTCAATTTTATGAAAAGACAAAACTTTTGGTAATTGAGGTTAGGATTTCCCATATAGATATGGCTAACCTCATTTCATTTTTATCATAACTCTCCTCATTTGGAGAGAGGACTGGAATTTTCTCCCTAGTGGCATACTTAGGCTGAAATTTGTGCTATTATTGAGTTTATGGTGTCTTTTGCTTATGCGCTAGGATTAGAGGAGCTTGCTTATGATGTTTCTTGGCTATTTTGGTGGTAATCTATGCAAACTAGGGTTTTTCATGCTTGATTATTCTTGGTGAAGTAAGTAAATGCTACAATTTGTTTACGCATTAAATGTTTGTGGTCAATTTTACTTATTCATATTGAATATTATGAAATTTCTTTCTAAGAAACCCCAGGAGAAGGAACATAAGGTATTTCTTCCTTCTTGATCTTTCCACTTATTGTTAAGAAACTCTTTTCTATATTAAGGATTCTAGAGCCCTAAAGTGATAGCACTTTAGAAGTCATTTTAAAGAGTATTGTTGCATAAAATATATTTCAATAGTCTAAGGAAGGAGAATTTCACTAGATCCTAGAAGAGCCTACTCTCTAGCTGAATTTACCTTTGAGTCCTTGGATCCTTGAAGACTTAAGGTGCTATTATTCAAGGTTTCACCTCATTTATCTTTAGACAAATATAATAATTAAATTATCGAAGTTATTTGTTTTTATAAAAGACTCCATAGCCCAAAATTCACTTTTATACTTCCTCTTGTGAAGGATTGTGACCAAACAACTCTCATACTCTCTTCGTTGAAGCTTCCACTAACTAATACTAACCCTAGCTTAGCTAAACTAACTGATTGTGTTGCTGCTGTTACAAAAAAATTTCTACAGACATACTAACCTTATAATTGGATGCATACACTCAGCTAACATTGACATAACATACTTAGAAATTTCTTTTGGAAAGTGCTAAGCAGTCTATGGAACAAATGCTAAATTTTCACTATACTTTCATGCTATTCTGAGTAGTATTTCTTGTAGTTGTTACAAAAGATTAATTGTTGTTGTAAAATAATAATTTACTACATTTTTACTTCAACCACTCCTTATTTTCATTTTCTATTGTCTTTTGAAGCCTTACTATCATTTTGGTACTTGGAATTATGATATATATGTTGTATTATCTTGTTCTGGGAATGTACACAAGATATTCCATTTGCCTCATTTTCTTGGACATTTACCTTGTGAAATATCCGACTTGAGTGACTAATGAGAGGGAGGGGGGGGTACTTCTTCATCCTTATATTTATCCTACCCAACCCTTTAGGTCACTGGGAATGCCTCCCTTGGGTTGGACTTGCATCCTTCCCTAAAAGAGGGGATTTCCTATTGAGGTGACAATGATAGGACATTTCATTATTACGCTAATATCCCTTAATTGATTTGGGATTTGTGCAAGTACAGATTGTGCGATAACATGGCATACCAAATAGGGAACCTTGACACCCCTCCCATACTTAAATTTGGCAAAGTTTATAAGGTGTTTGAGTATTTGTTTAGTTTGAAAAGTGGGGTTTGATGCACATGTTTGGGTGGTTCTCTTATTAGATGTGGCTTACTTGGAATTATTAATGTGAATTGTGGAACCTTGGAGGGTGTAGTTGTTTTTATTTTTAGGACTTGGCCTGGTGGAAAGCTATTCGTGAAGGAAATGTACCATTTGAACCTTCATAGGGTCTTGGGAGCCCATGATATGGATGCTAGACCCCATGTATGGGGAATCATTGATGATGATATTTTCACATGGAAGATAGAGGAAGTTGCCTTTGGAGGAATATTTTCATCACTAGAGGATGAGGCTCCAACCTTATCCACTTGGACATTGGCCTTTGGAGGCCTATTGTGTCACTCACTAAGCCCTTGAGATCACCTTGAGCTAGGTTTTGATGGATCACATGGTGGTTGGACACAAGGAGACCATAGCATGACACTTTGGCACATGATATCATGGCACCTAGCCTTTGGAGGCACACCATTTTCCTTCCTCATGCTTGACGTTTCACTATGAGGGCTTACATCACCCTTCTAGGGCATGATGTCACCCTTCTAGGGTTTTATTTCAATAAATTTTAAGTTTGCAAATGTAAAAGACAAATTGAATGGGTCGTCCCTCTTATATTTGGTTGCTGAAATTTTTAAGTGAACAAATAGGTCAAGGTAGCTCCATATAAATAAAAATCCTTGACATTTCATATTATCATCACATTCCTCTCCATTGTGAGAGCAGTAAGTCTGAAATTTTCTCCTTATTCTTGGTTATCTCTCTCTTTTACAAGTGCACCTCGCTTGGAAGGCCAAGTTATGGATGTCTTTTGATGATTTTTTGAATGGTGTTGCTGCAATTATGGCTTGTTCTTGTCATATATTGGTGAAGAAAGTAAATTTATGCAATTTTATCTCATGCTATTGAATGTTTCATGGTGAATATTTACTTGTTCATATTGAATATTCTTCTTGTAAAAACCCTAATAGAGGAGCATAAGTGATTTTGCCTCTCACAAGGTTAATTATATCCAATGTTTGTGAATGAAATCAAACCAAGGGTTAGAATCCTAAAGCCCTAAAGTGCTAGCACTTTAGGAATTTATCCTTAGACTCTTGTTTGTGACCTAGTTGAAGTAATTAAGAAGGGAGAAAATGATGCTAGAGCCCAAAAGTGCTTTCAATCTAGCAAAACCCTTTTCCTTAAGGATTAAACCCTAAGGCCCTAATGTGCTAAAACCTTAGAGTTTAAACCCTACCTCTTAACCTTTTCTAGTTTCATCTCCAATTTAATTGCATTTTATGTTGTAAAGACTCCATATCCCTAAGGAACTAATATTTAAAGCTCTCTTGTGGTGAAAGTGATCAACAAACTTTCAATTTTCATTCTTTCAAGTCTCCTACTAACTTTACGTTCATATTGAATATTCTTCTTGTAAAAACCCTAATAGAGGAGCAAAAGTGATTCAGCCTCTCACAAGGTTAATTATATCCAATGTTTGTGAATGAAATCAAACCAAGGGTTAGAATCCTAAAGCCCCAAAGGCTGGCACTTCTAGGAATTTATCCTTAGACTTGTTTTACCTAGTTGAAGTATTAAGAAGGGAGAAAAGGATGCTAGAGCCCAAAAAGTGCTTGCGCTCTAGCAATCCTTTTCTTTAAGGCTTAAACCCTAAGACCCTAGTTTGCTAGCATCTTAGAGTTTAAGCCCTACCTATTAACCTTTTCTAGTTTCATCTCCAATTTAATTTCATTTTATGTTGTAAAGACTCCATATCCCCAAGGAACTAATCATTTAATCTCTCTTGTGTTGAAAGTGATCAACAAACTTTCAATTTTCATTCTTTCAAGTCTCCTACTAACTTTACTAACACTCAACAAATGCTAATTCACTTGTAATCTTGTTGTTGTTGCAAACGTTTTCTACATCCATATGATAACACTTAAAATTGTTGCATACATTGATCTAATGGTGGTATTACATGCTCAAAAATTTCTTTGAACAATTGGATATTAATCTATTGGATATATGCTAAGTTTTCCTTGTCCATTCATGCATTTTTTTTTATCTCTTTTATTAGTTGTTGTTACAAACTTGTAATTGTTGTTATAAACTGTTGTACTGCTGCAATTTTTACCAACCATAGAAAATTCTCATTGTCTAGTGTCTAACGAGGTTATAATCACATGTTTGTACTTGGAAATAGTCATATAAATGTTATAAAATTATCTTATTCCAGAAAGGTACTCAAACATTATTTTACCTCATCCATTTCACAGACCTAGACTCATCATTAGGTGATCAAGAGAGGGGGCGGTAGGTTTGGATAACAAACTTGCTACTTTGATCCCTTGAGGTCACCGGGGAAGCCTCGCCTATGGTAGACCTCCTACATCACTAAAACGAGGGGATTTCTTACTAAGGTGACAATGGTAAGATTTCTTGTAGTTATGCAATGTTTGCGATACTTGTGATGGGATTTTCACAAGTACAAATCATGCGATAACAATACTGAAGCATATCAAGGAATAATACCTCAAAGTGACTCTAAAATAAGGAAAGTGGATGATATAGTTTTCATTAGCATAAGAAAATATCACTTGCATTTTGTTGCATGCCTTGTTCATAGGCCATTGATTGGATAATTTAGCATGCCAACCTTGGAAACATGACCATACTAAATGAATAGGTAAAATGCATAGGTTTTTGGTAGGAATCTGAGATGGAAAAATTCTATAAGTTATAGCAACCTGAAGCATATATGGCTAAGATTTTTGTAGAGCAGTTAAATGAGAAACATGATAAAAAAATGATTCTATCCAATCGGTGGGTAGAAGAAAAGAGTTTTTTCTATAAGTCTAATGGTATATACTCCATCACTAATATGAGATAACCCTGTGTATACAAAATGGCCTTGATAGCCAGGTTATACTGTGAGAAAGACTGTATACATTTCAAGGATGCTTGGTTTCCATTAGCATATATTATGTTTACTACTGGCCAAATATTCAACTGGGTTGCTATTATTTCATATTCCCTGAGCATAATGATTGAAAGGGTGCATACATCCAAAGCCAAGCTAGGGGTGGTGCCTACATTCTACATGTCATCCTACCTCATGGATGTAATTTCTACCATGAAGTTTTTCATGGGAGTAAACCTAAGTTGGCATATTTAAGATCCCCCAGTCCATGTATATTGTCAATTTATTTGGGAGAACAAGTATAAGAGACATTATTCGACTATTTATGATTAATTTTTTGCTCCCCTTTATCAACTCATTTTCAGCAACAAATGCTCGAGGTTTACCAAGAAGGCCACAAAGATGATCAAATGCATTGGAAGTTGGTGCATGTAGGAGAATTATACTTACTTTAGAATTTTTTCTGCTACTAATACTCTGCATTTTCTTCCAATATTTATGCCCAATAGATTGATCCTGGGTGAAATAGCATACCAAACAATATTACAGGGATTCAATGCTTCTCTATTCAAGGAAGATAAAAATAAAATATTTGTCCCTTATAAATTTAGCCAGAGGTATTATCATTTGAAGGATCCAAAACTAGATAGACAAGAATCTAGTGCCATGTTGTATTATAGGTTTTTTCAAGGGAATTTCAGAAGGCATGATCCACTTGGGCTTGTGGCCAAAACTTGTGAGGTGTTTTTTTTTATCTTTGCCATATACTCATGAACAATGGTAGGATGAACTCCCATATGAAAATGATAGATATTGGGGGGATGTCCAAGCTAAATTGAAATCCCCAGACTTAGTATCTTTTAGTACCATGACTCCATAAATCCAAATGGAGGAGATAAACATAAGGTTAGTTGAAATAGAGAGAACTAGGAAAGAGGGGGAAGAATCTAGGAGAGCTAAAGAAATAAGGTTGAGAGAAGAAATAAAATGAAAGGAAATTGAGGATGAGAAGAGGAGACAACATAAAGCAGATGATATGATAAGGAAAATTGAAGAATAAATAAAGAAAAGAGAGGAGGAAGGAAATGCCCAAATGTTATTAGAATCCATGAGGTTAGCAGCTGAAGCTGAGATTAGAAAAAGGGCCTTGAAGGATGCACATGAGAAAGAGAAATTAAAGGACGAAATAAAAAGAAAATAAGAAGAAGGAAAAGTAACATAAGAAGAGGAACATAAGAAGAAAGAGGAGGAACAAATACTGTAAGTTGAAAAACAAAGGAAAAAGGAAGAAGAGAAAAGGTAGTTGGAAGAAAATGAAAGGAAAGAAAAGGAAAGATTGTTAGTTGAAGAGAAGAAGAGACATGAAGAAGAAGAGAGAATAAAGAAAGAGGAAGAAATGATTCAACAAGAAGCAAATCAGATTGAATTAGATATAGATACCGTAGCAGGTGACACTTATTATCAATCAATGCAAACCCCCACACAACACCCAACACAATAGAAAACACCCCCTCCTAACAGTGTCATCTATTTGGCAGGGGAGGATATAATTGTTCTAAAGTTGGGGGGAAAAGGAAAAGAACCAATTCTTGAACACATACGCACTCCAGGAAGCTTGGAAAATGTTTTATCATGGGGTGACCAATTGATTCAAGAAAATTTGGAGGAAGTTACTAAGCTTGAATTAATAACATGTGACTAATAGAAACAAAAAATTGTGAAGCGAACCTAAAAGATGAAGAAGGTGGATGTGGATACCTCCATCATTTACACAATTAAGGAAACCATGATTGAAACGAAGAAATCTAATCTCAATGACATATTGTCTTCTAGGATAACCATTTATCATGCCACCATAGATAATTCCAAAGTATAAGTAGAGGAAATTTAAATCCTTGGTAAATAGATTAATATATTGGAGAACCAAGTCAACTACTATGAAGGATCACAAGATGCAATGAGCAGTTTTATTGAGGAAGTGTTGGAAGAAGATAATATCAACAATAAAATCAGGAAGTAATTCATTGAAAAAGTTTTTGAATTATAAGGGCTAAGAATTCAATTTTTTGTATTATACAAAGAAAATCTTATTTGGAAGGTGTAGCAAGCTAAATTACAAGACCAAGTAGATTTTATCAAGAAAATATAGAAGAGATAGGGTCACAAGGATCATGGTATCAGGATATTGAATAAGGGCAAGCTATATAGAATTGAACAAGAAAGAAATTACAGGGAAAAATTGTCTAGCAAGTTGTAGAAACAAATTGAGGATGAATGGTTTTCTTGCATCAAAATATAGGACTTGATAGAAGGCACCATTGTATAATGCAAACTACCCAATTTCGGTCCACTTGAGGCTTTTTTTTCTATCCACTAAAGTTATGGATCAATTTAAGGAGAATTTAGTGAATCATAAAGTGAAGGTCAAGTATATCTTCTTATTATATCATGGACACCTTCATAAATTCCTAACAAGTGAAGTGAGAACAAAAACTCTACTAGAGTCCATCTTTCCAAAAATATAAAAGTATATCAAGAGGTTTGGGTGGGAGATTTGTCTTCTGAGTCTACCAAAGGAGAAACTTATGTTTTCCCACTAGATTCTATGTGATGGTTTATTCAATCAATGGGGAAAGTATGATGAGGAGCATGAAAAAGATACAACTCTTATTTCTCTTGAAATTTAGTGGAGAAACGATGTGCATAGCTTTTTGCATGGCCTTTTTATTTTATTCTATAATTGCATGAATTTTTACTTTATAAATATGTAAGTTGACAACTTATATTATTGTGTTTAAGGATTATTGTCTTGCATGATTGGGCGAGAGAACATAATAACTATGAATTATATGTGATGGTTGTTATCATTAGTATATGCACAAGTTATGTACGCGTTAGCTACACATACATACCTTGTGTGTGTATGCTAGTATCATTATGATATATACTAGTTATTATTATTTATGGTGTGTGTGTGTGATGTTTGCTGTATAATTAAAATTAAAGGATTATAAAATTACTTCATTAAATTATTGGATTTATTTATGGATTTATTATATTTTGGTAAATGGGAAATTTGTTTTATTTTGGATTGATTTGCATTTAGTAATATTGGATTTTGTGACCTACCCAATTTAGATTTAGTTAATGGATTAGATAGATGTCAGACGAATAAATGTGGGTAGGTGGGGGAAATATTGTTTTACAATAGTTGACCTTCCTAGGGAGGATAGGAAGACAGTGGTAGAGAAGGAATAAAGGGGACTTTGGGAAAACGAGAAGGGGTTGTAAGATTTAGGGAAAATAAAATTTTCGTTGAAGGAAATGAGAACCATTGGAAGTAAAAAATCATGAACACTATGAACCATGAGATATAGTGAATATGATTTTGAGATATTGGTGGGATGGGTGTTGTTCTTGAGCTTTTTGTTTGGAGGGCTAGGAAAACTTGGGGTTTCCTAGAGCTACAGATATAGAGAGGTTGTTCTTAGTTGGATGGGAGGTAAATCTAGTATGAACAATCCAATTTGTAGAGGAGGGAAACTAATCTACAAGGAGATACACCACCATACTAAATGAAGTCTAATTAGAGTTATTCCTAATCAATAGTTATCAATTGTTAAATTGCTATTAATTACTAAATGATTTTTTCTAATCTACTAAAAATGTAGATGAATTATGTTCTTAGTAAACAATAAATAGAAATAGTAATTAAAGTAAATAAGTTTGCACAAAATAGAAATCACTTTGACTACAACAAAAATATTTGATTCATATTTGAATATTACAATAGAATAATTACACAGGTTCATAACCATATCTGAATTAGAATAGAATGTCCACTATTAGATAACACAAATTTAGTACACAAGTATATATAACTCTTAGGTCCATAAGAAGGGTCTTACAATACAAGGTTATGATTCTTCTAATCATATTTCAGTGCCTAAGTCTACCCAAAACTTTGCACTCACTATCAAACTCTTGTGAGGCCCTTCATTTTCCAAATTAGAAGATTGACAATAATCATTGCTCCAACATTCAAAACCCCTTTGTACACTTTTCCAAAAACACTAACTCCTAACAAGGTGGTGTCATAAATTGATGATATCCCCATAGAAAATTCTTTGGTGTCCTGCATTAATGGATGCCTTGACCTCTCTAAAAATATTCCTAAACTTTTACTTTTAATTATGTTCTTAGTTTTATTTCAACGATTTTACTTTTAATTATGTTCTTAGTTTTGCTCCACCACTTGAAGTTGTATTTCATTGAACTTTAGTATGATCCTGGTTTACTTTAGTTATGTTCTTAGTAAACAATAAATAGAAATAGTAATTAAAGTAAATAAGTTTGCACAAAATATAAATTATTTTGATTACAATAAAAATATTTGATTCAAATCTGAATATTACAATAGAATAATTACATAGGTTCATAACCATATCTGAATTAGAATAAAATGTCCACTATTGTATAACACAAATTTAGTACACAAGTATACATAACTCTTAGGTCCATAAAGAGTGTCTTACTATATGAGGTTATGATTCTTCTAATCATATTTCAGTGCCTAAGTCTACCTAAAACTTTGCACTCACTATCAAACTCTTGTGAGGCCCTTTAGTTTCCAAATTAGAAGACTGACAATGATCATTGTTCCATCATTCAAAACCCCTTTGTACACTTTTCCAAAAACATTATCTCCTAACAAGTTGGTGTAATAAATTGATGATATCCCCATAGGAAATTCTTTGGTGTCATGCATTAATGGATACCCTAACCTCTCTAAAAGTATTCCTCTTACAGTTTTGTCTCCACAAGATTCCCAAAACAAATTTAGATTTTTAGATGTGAAACACTTTTATGTTTGTGAGAAAAGCACGGTGACAAAATTACCCAAGGTCCATATAAACCAATATTTCCCATAAACATTGTGGCAACAAAATTTTTGAAATCTTTGCCTTTGCGAACTTCCACTGAAAAAAATCATTGAAATAAAACTTCAAGTAGTGGAGCAATTGTGAGATTTTCAAATGACATGAGGTATTTCCATGTATTGAAGACTTTGAAGTTCATTGAGTGAAATTGGGATCATACTAAAGTTCAATGTGTGAAACTAAGATCATATATTCAAGTGGGTTGTAGGAAATATTCGAGGATTCTACTTCTTTGCACCCTCTGAGTGCACTTGGAATGTAACTAGTGAACCAATTTGCATATATATATGTGTGTGTGTGTGTGTGTGTGTGT
>SNQJ01S0153829.1:0-22696 GCA_010110895.2 Picea sitchensis
TCCCGTGAGGGCTTTCACCATAAGGGGACCACTTTGGAGTTCATCCATATTTACCTCTTATCAACCATGACAAAACAATAATGAGTCATATTTACATCAAAGACTATTGGGTCCATTACCCAAACCTTTGTGCTATAGGTCTTTCTTCAAGGGTTGACATCAATGAAAACCAACCTTAATCAACATTTATCAGTCACTACCCTACCCCCTATCCTTGCGGGGGAGGAAAATACCACATTGGTATTACAAGGGCCTTTTCATGACCTTATAAGAAAGGTAGTATATTTATTAGTAAAGTTTAATAGTGAAGGAAATAGAATTGCATTTTAACATATTATAAATTATGAATGCAAGTTACAATTACTTAAGATTGTTCACAATGATGTTGTTTGTAGGTTGTTTCCACTCACCTTCAAAGAAGAAGAAGTATGGAATTGGTATAAGGTCTTACTAATTTTCAAAATTTGGAATCGAACACAATTCAAGATCCTAACACTATCTCGAAGGCAATCCAGATATGTATTTGTGATTATTATTATTATTATTAAATTTATTAAACTATTTATTTGCATGTTTTTATTTTTATTTTTTAACTTAATTTAAAAATCAAACTAATTCATATGAACTCCTTTATTAATTTGCAAAATAATAATTAATATGGAACTTGGAAACAATCAAAACACCACACAACCATGCGAAGGAACAAAAAACCCCATCCCACCCCAAAAACCAAACATAAACACATAAATTGATGAAGGGTTGACCTCTTTGAGATCAATTGTCCATGACTTAAGGAGTACAAGAGATAATAGTTTATTGTCAATGACCAATTCATTGGACACCAATGTATCATCCATTACAGGTACCCAAGGGATATTAAACAACATTTGTAAATAAAGGGCTATGATGTTTGACTATTATAGGACTTACGTCGATACAAACCAAGTCAGAGGTTTGAATATTAAGAAATAAGATTTGATGTCATTATTTATTGATCCTAGAACCGGACTTCAATGACCAGTCAACAAGAGAGGTATTTGTATGGATTGGTGAATCCACCAAAAATTTAAGGATAACTAGATGGATATATGATCCACGGTGTTGGACAAACCTACTTGCAATAATAGGGAGGTGCCTCTATATTTCCTGATGAAATTACGGGCATATTTTATTTTGGGTCACCATATCAATTACTTTGACATTGGTGAATTCCAAGGGGTGGGTCTAGGGTCTACATAGGATAGATAACATGCTAGGTGTGACCCTATGTTATGTACTCATCCTCCTAGGTGAAGGCCTAACCCCCCTTCTCAACATCCTCCCATTGTAGAAGGAATCCAACATACACTATTATCTTTATCAACGTTGACTCAGAGGCTGGTGTAGCATGTGGTTTTTATTGTACTATATCGATAGGAGGTGCCTACTGGTGACGTTGGTAGAGGGGATATAACTTAAAACCTTACAATAGAGTGAAACCAGGAGAGGGCACATGGATAAATTGTTCATACGTGATCCTTGTAGATGAATACGAGTACACCCAAGAAATACAAGTATTTCCTTGTATTTCTTTGGCTTACCTTCCCTTGCCTTGCTTTGCCTTCCATGTCTTTCCATGCCTTTCCTTTCCATGTAATTCCTTGCCATACCTTGTCTTTCCATGTATTTCCATGCCTTGCCTTACCTTGCCACACCTTGCCTTACCTTGCCTTTCCTTTCCTTATCTTTACATGCCTTGTCTTTCCATGCCATGTGTTTCCTTGTATTTCCATGCTTGGCCTTGCCATGTATTTCCTTTCCTTTCCATGTTTTTCCATGCCTTGTATTTCCTTGTATTCTTCCTTGACATGTATTTATTTTCCATGTCTTTCCTTGCATTTCATTTCCATGCCTTGCATTACCATGTCTAGACTTGCATTTGAATTTCCTTGCCTTGCATTGAATTTACATGCCATGCCTTTCCTTGCCATGCCTTGTCTTTCCTTTCCATTCCTTTCCTTTCCATACTTAGACCTAAACCTAGAACTAGACCTTGCCTTTCCTTGTCGTGGTCTTGGCTTGACTTTCCATGTATAGCCTTGCATTGCATTGCATTTCCTTGACTTACCTTGACTTTATATGCCATGCCTTGACTTTACATGCCATGCCTTGAATTTTCATTCCTTGCCTTGCCTTTCCATGTATTTCTTTGCCTTGCCTTGCCATGCCTTTCCTTGCCTTCCCTTTCCTTGTCTTGCTATGCCTTGTATTTCCTTTCCTTGTTTTTCCTTGTCTTTCCATGCCTTTCCTTACTAGGCCTTTCCTTTCCATGTCTTTCCTTACCTTGCCATGTTTTTCCATGCATTACCTTGCCTTTTATTGTTCCTTTCCATGTCTTTCTTTTCCACGTCTTTCCTTGCCTTGCCTTTCCTTGCCATGTCTAGCCTTGCCTTGCCTTGAATTTCCATGCCATGCCTTTCCTTTCCATTCCTTTCCTTGCATTTCCATGCTTTGCATTCCCTTTCCTTGCCTTGCCATACCTAGATTTAGGCCTAGACCTAGACCTAGACCTAGACCTAGACCTAGACCTATACCTTGCCTTGGTATTCCTTGCTTTACCATGCCTTACAATGCTTTGCCTTTCCTTGCCATGTCTAGATTTTCCTTGTCTTGCATTGCCTTGCCTTTATTTGACTTTCCATGACATGCCCCACCTTTCCATTCCTTGACTTTCCTTGCCATGCCTTTCCTTTCCATGTCTAGGTCTAGGTCTAGGTCATGATCTAGGTCATGGTCATGATCATGGTCATGGTCATGGTCATGGTCATGGTCATGGTCATGGTCATGGTCTAGGTCTAGGTCATGGTATAGGTATAGGTCATGGTTTAAGTCTAGGTTTAGGTATTGCTAGATACATAGATTTATTGATTTCCACAGATGTACAAAATGATTTCTTTCTAACTAAAATTTTTTCTTGTGATTTTGGATAATAATTAAGGGATAAAACCTCTTGGTTTTTATTAAATGAGGTTCCAGTGCGTGTTTTTATGATTATTAAACCAACATTGATAATGTATCATATAGTATCCATAGTTCAATCGGTTTTGTATGTTTTGTAATCAATTCCATCGTCCTCAATTTTAAGAATAGAATATCATACAACCTGATTGGATAATAGAAAAGAGGGATGAATGGAAGAATGATGAAAACATGTAGAATCTCATTCAAAGGTTGCAGTAGGATTCCAATGCATCAGATACATTTACATGAAAAAATGATTCACTATGGTACAAACATCGCTTATATTTATGTAAGAAATCCCAACTCAAACAAAATGTACTATTCAAATTGCACACCTCTCAGGTAGGAGGGCACTTGTTATTTTTGAAAACATACCATAGGGTCAAGAAGGAATTTTTTGGGGATGGCCTTAAAACTGATGTTCAAAGGTTTGTGGTAGAATGTTTTGTTTTCCAACAAAATAAGGTGGAAACAATTAAGACCCTAGGTATTTTACAACCATTAGCCATCCCAAGTCAGCATTGGGAGGAGGTTTCCATGTATTGCATCATAGGGTTACCAAAGTCTGAAGGAAAGACTGTCATCATGGTGATTGTTGATAGACTGACCAAGTATGCACACTTTTGGGCTCTCTCTCATCCTTTCAAATCCAGTACAGTTGCCACCGCATTCATGGAGACAGTTCAAAAGCTACATGGAAGCCCAAAGATTATTGTAAATGACAGAGATCTCATCTTCACTGGACATTTTTGGATAGAATTATTTTCTTGTTTTGGTACTCAATTGGCTCATAGATAATCCTATCATCCTCAATCTGATGGAAAAATCAAGATAGTGAACAAATGTCTGGAAGGATACCTTCGTTGCTTTGTTTATGATAAACAAACACAATGGTTCAAATGGTTACTCTTGGCAGAATGGTGGTATAACACTTCCTTTCATAATGAAACAATAATGACACCATTTATGGCACTCTATGGATACCACCCTCCTTCCATCACTTCTTCTCTAAAATCAAAATATAAGCTTCAATCAGTGGAAGATCACATCGAACATCAACAACAATTTCTACAAATATTAAAGGACAACCTAACCATGGCACATAATCACATGAAACAACAAGTAGATCAACATTGTAGTGAAATATGTTTTGAATTAGGGGAATGGGTAATTTTAAGACTACAACCATACAAAAAGATTTCCCTCAAGCAAGATAAGAAGGATAATAAATTATGATCAAAGTACTATGGCCCTTATAAGGTGTTGCAAAATATTGGTACTATGGCATACAAATTGGAGTTGCCTTCATCTTCACGAGTACACCCAGTTTTCCATGTTTCATGCTTAAACAAGGTTATATGTGACAAGATCCCAATTCNATCAAAGTACTATGGCCCTTATAAGGTGTTGCAAAATATTGGTACTATGGCATACAAATTGGAGTTGCCTTCATCTTCACGAGTACACCCAGTTTTCCATGTTTCATGCTTAAACAAGGTTATATGTGACAAGATCCCAATTCAAACTATATTTCTAGAATTGGATGAGGAAGGAAAAATCATATTGGAGCCTGAAGCTACCACTGACATGAGAATTCACCAGCTGAGGAATAGATCCATTTCAGAGTATCTCATTAAGTGGAGGAAACTACCTGTTGAAGATTCCACTTGGGAAGATGAGTCTTTTATATAACAACATCCAGAATTACTCAAGCGTTGTGGAAAACACTTGTCTGAAGGGGAGGGGCATGTTAAGCCATAAATAGTGGCACATTATTCTTTAATTGGGGCACATTACATTAGTATTGTTCTTTTATTTATGTCGGTTTGGGCCCCTTAGATGTAATTGTACCTCCTAGTCTCCTATATATGTCAAGGAGACCTTTTCATTTGGAATCATCTTGTATTTGGAAATTTGTGTGGTGTATAAGGAGGTTTCCCCCTCGAAGAGGCTTATTATCTGAAATTCTCTCTTTTTCAAGGCGTTGAGTACTTATTCAGAGGTTTTTAATACTATTTTGATATTTGGTTCTTAACACACTATTTTTACTATGTGATGTAATTGATTATATTCTCTTGAAATGTTTTTGGCTTATCAATCTCTCACAATCATAAAGTATTTTAAATTTCTAAAAAAAGGATTCATTATTTGTCATATTAAAAGGTAAATTATTCTTATCACCGATCTAATTCGCTTGAAAAAAATAATTTTTCCTTGGTTTCCCATTACACGTTCTTTTGTTTTCCTTGCATTTTGAATAAATGCAATTGATTTTGGGTAATCCTCTTTGCATGTGAAATTACTAAAAAATTATAATAAAACAACACGAGGGTTACTCAGTGGCTATCAATATTGTTTGATTAGATAAAAGTTGTATTTACATGTTGCAAAAGTGTTGCGAAAAGATATATATATATATATATATATATATATATATATATATATAACCATGCCAATGATGTGTGGGAGTATAAAATGTTTTTTAAATATTTTTTGAGTTTTTTATTTTTAAGGTTTGAATATATTTTGTAATAGGGTTTCTTTGGCAGATTATGCATGAAAAGGTGCATACCATTTGATGGAGGGAAATCAAAACACGGTTGCATAAGATTCAATGAGGAAAAGAGATGCATCAAAGCACTGACATGTAAAGAAGAGTGCATCTGCACAATGACGGATTGGCTCACCAGGGCCGCCGGGTCATTACACCACTGGACCACCATTCTTCCATGCTACTGAGTCAGCAGAAGCCAACATGGATAAACATGTCAAAGTTAGAATGTTGGTAGAATAGTTAAAGTCAAAGTCATTAGGGACCATGTCAAATGTTCATCTAAACGTCATGGTTTTGTAACCGTTTGTGACAACCATTGTGTTTCTCAAGCTATTTCACATATGAATGGCTACAGGTTGGAAGGATTTGTTGATGTTCTAGCATCGAGAAGACATTCTCCCATATTGGTAATGTTGATTTGACCAAGGGAGGATGATACATTCACTCACGGGGCTATGCTAGTGGTGAATGACCCAACATGTTGATGGTTCTCCAGTTAGCAACATCGGACATACATCCTCTCATATTAGTCATTCTAATTTGACCAAGGGAGAATTATACATTCACTCATGGGGCTTTGCTAGTGGTGAATGGTGCATGCGTAGTCTTTTTCTTGACGAGGAGTGGATAGACTCGAGATGCTCTCACATTTCCTGCTCCAAGATGGAGTGATCTATATTAATTAGAAGTACATGTGAGGAAATAATCATCAACATAAATATAATATATTTATAATATAATGTATAAATATAAATATAATCAATAATCAATAATTAAAAATAAACTAATTAATGAATAGACATTAATGGAAAAGACATGTCCATTAATGAAAGGGAACTCCGCCAAAGTATATATGTAACTTACCCGACCCCTAATTACCATTTCTAGGGATGGGGCATCAAAATTTTTTCTTCCTCTAATAATCTCGAATCCCCTGCCCAAGGTCTTCATACTCTTCTACTCAATCGTATCTCTCTAACAACTACTACTAGACTCAAAACCGAGCTCTGGATTGCAAGTTATGGCCTCCTGAAGTTCTTCGGGCATTAATAGTTGAGGTCCACGTGCTGCCCATATGGGTCCATATCATTCATACCATCTCCAGTTTCCTACCTCCCGCATGGAAGGTCCATCCACCATCCAAAACAATGGTTTTCAACACTAAACATCCTTTTTCCTTTCTACACGCATGTCCTCAAGAGTCCTTAATCCAAAACTCCCAAAGGAGCCCGTAATCTATCCACATGGTGCTGGCCTTCGAACCTTTCATCTTACCCATGAAACTACATCTCAAACCTCTGAAGTCCTGAAGTCCCATACTCCCGAAGGGTCCACCCTCGCATGTGGTGATGTACTAAACATGGAGGCAAGTACAGGTGGGTCCCAAATACTTATCCTACCAAATGGACCAAACAGATAAGTGCGAGGGGTGACACGCGACAACGTAGAGAGGACACGTGGCCCCTATAATGGGTGGAAATTGTCACGTTTTATTGGGAACATAGGGTCTATGAAACACACGAATCTAGGTGACACATGGCACATCAACCGTGGGTCCACATCACCCTGGGTGATGTCAGCGTGCCACCTCACCTGATCTAGGTGGATATCGATGGCCACCCACCTTTTTCGACTAACCTAGCCTACAACATTATTGAGCCCCCAAAATGAATCTCCTCAACGATACCTTTCCAACGAGCTATCATACGCCTAAAATGGAGATCGTATGCAAAAGTTACGACCTAGGGAAGTTAATGTACTAGCTTACCCAAACATGGCCCACATGGCTTTTGGCGCTTCATCTCCTAGGGTTAGGTTTTTGGATTTCTAAGGTTTTGGCATTCCTATTTATTGTAAAAAGGCCTCCAAAGCCTCATTGTAATCATCTTCTTACGAATGCAAGTTGCCGTCACATCTCTTCTCAGAGATAAGCTACCACCATTCTAGCGAGTCTTCACTCTGTATTTTTACAGTCTCTATACATTTCTTTGATTAATAGAAATCGTGTATTACTGTATATCTGTGTTTATGGTTGCATCTCTGATACATTTCTGTTATATTATTGAATATATGTGATATCTCTGTGCATTTCTTTATTATATCTCCGCTCCAATTTTGTGCCGAAAATAATCCGAGTCATCACACCAGACTAGTAGCCTTCCAATCCCTTCGATCTCACGGTCAAAGTGTGTCCATGTAACCCCTTGATTCATGGCCTCTGTTACTTTGTAACTTCGATATTTGGTGGATTTGTGGTGTGACTTCCTTCTTTCTCTCGGAGTGGTTAGCGTCGATTTGACCATGGTCTAGATATAACAGTTAGGGGAGATTCCGAAGGGTCCCTAGATCTACGGTCCTCGTCACTTTACAACTTTGGCCTTCTGTAGTTTCGACATTATGTTAGATTTTCTCTTCCAAAGCATAACTTCACTGAAGTACCATACACGGGTCCCTCCACTGGATGATCAGATGATTAAGAGGGGTTATTAATGAACTCCCCATATCCATGTCTCTCATCACTTCATAACTACGAAGTTTGGGGAGTTTAGTGCTATAACATCCTTGTTCTCCCGAAGTAGGACTTCGCTGAAGTTACTTTGGCATATATCCAATGACTAAGGGGACTCCCGAGTACCCTCAGATTTGTGGTTCACGTTACTTTGCGATTGATGAATGAATCAAGGTTTAACAGTGGGGCATGCCTATCTGCCATGATAAGGGAAACCACCAAGCGCTGGTCAACCTCGTGGGTAATTGTAACAACCAGTTTCCTTCAATTGATTTACAAATGGTTGGGTCGTAGTACTCCGAAGCTCCGAACTCCCGGAGTTTCGAAGCCAGAAAGGCTTAATTCCTTTCAGGCCTAGTGCAGGATTCCTAGACCTTGGTCACATGGGTCCTTCGAAAAATATCTTGGTCTACATGCTAATCTCCTAGCCTTGAGTTGGTTAATATCACGGGCATGAGCCTTTGGTCACATGAGTGAAAGGTTTGAAGGAGGCACCCTCCTTCCATGGGTTTTGAACTTGGTATTCCCGTGAAGGTAGATTCGAGAGGTCGACAAGACTTAAACATTCTAGTAAATCCAACCCCGACCCTCTTGTAGACTTACGTCCCAGAATTCTCTAACTGCTAAGCCGAGGTAAGTAGAATACCATTCAAATTCATGTGTTGACAAAGGGAAAATACATATTTCTACCTTAATCATTCAATATAGAACTCAGTCATAACCATATAAACATATTCAATCATCATTTCCATTTCAATACACAGAGTATAAAAATACTTATCAGAAAACTAAAATTCATGAAGCGACTGCTGAAAGGGGTAATTTTTTCCACCCAACCATAGGCACATCCACTCCTAAATGGATTTACCACTGGCCACCCCCGAGCTAGACAACGATGCTATGCGAGAGACTCTTTCTTATTGTTCAACGACAGCAAGGGACAAAGGTTAATCTCCTCCTCCCACGGGATCTTGGAAACTGGTTTCCTCTATACTAAGAAAGGAGGTCTGGACGAGTACTTCCATAGTCACTTTTCAGCCCCGTTTATCAGCTTGTAATGAAAACCCTTCCAAAATATTCTTGCTCCCATAATGAGCTTATTTCTTAGTTCTTCCTCGAAGTAGAGAGCTACACATGCTCTTTCCTCTTCTCGAGATTGGTCTCTCGACTCTGATTCTTCATGCAGATCTGCCTCTACCCATGAATTACCTCTTTTCTTTCCTTCCTCAGCAAGGTTGTGTGGGTCTGAATCCCTAGCTCATGGTCAGGTCTGGAAGTCTTGAAGATGGGTACTCTACCCTATCTCCTCATTAAATCTCGAGGAGTACTCTCCCAGCTACCACTCTGACCGATAATTCATTTATGGGTCAAAGAACTGTTCTCAGTCCAAGCCATTAAATCCAGTAAGGTACTAGTTTGGTGGGGGGTCATCTCAAACATTTCTGGTTCCCCTCACCATCTTTCTCATAAAATCATGGTCTATCTTGGAAAACCCCCCTTTCATAAGTTATGCAACACTATCCATTTTCTATTAATAATAGAAAATACATACATTGACCTTTTTATACAAAGGTTCATCAAATCCAACATTCACACATATATAATATTCCATAGTATCTTGTCCAGTTATAGTTATATTTACAAACTGGGGGAAACATGGGTATGACAATCCCCTCCCCATTAAAGGAACATCTCCCTCGATGTTCTATCTACCAATGTGCTCTGTATGTACAAAACTAAACAAAAATGGGTATGCTTGTTTCATGGCATCATCCATTTCCCATGTAGCCTCATCTGGTCTAAATTGTTTCCAGTGCACCTTGAAATTTTTATTATCTACGCCTCGTATAAAAGTTTCTCTATTTATTAACATAGATTCTTCTGCAGTTGACTGAAGTTGGCATTTCAATAAAATTACACGAGTGGAGAAAATGCAAAAATTGGGTGAAAGTGGATTTTTTAGGAAGCCATAACTTTCAACTCATAAATTGAATTAGGGAAAACATATAGTTGTTTGAAAGATGGTTAAGAGGAGAATGACCTGGAATTATTATAATTTGGATAACTGAGATATAATTCTTCATGAAATGAGCCAAAAAAATACATGTAACATTAATTGACAAATTTCTATATGTATAATTCTAACAAAATGGTTGTTTGAAGATTTGGTAAAATTAGAAGTATAATCAAATAAATTCAATTCTAGGATTAGATATTAGAGTCATGGAAGCATGACAGAGCTTATAGAATTTGGATGAGGCAATAAAGAGCTACATGGAAAGTAATGAAAAGTGGATAAAGAACTAAATAAGAGTGAAACTAAAGAATGATTATTCAACTGCTAGAAAATCAAAATGAATTGCAAGGAATAAAAAAAATACTCACATAAGACATGAAGGCAGTGGGTGAAGACTGTCATTAGTGGGAATAGAAAGGAAAAGGAAGACTCCATAACCTTGAAGGTAGATATGTGTAGATAGCTTCAATGCTTGATGTGAAATAGAATAAGGAGCTTAGGAGGTGAGGTGTGAATAATCGCTATGTGACAAGCATATAAGTGTTTGGGAAGAATTTTCTAGCTATGACCTAGCTACTTTGTATAAAAGTACTCAAAGAAAGAAATCCACTTCTGATACCAAAGTTTGCAGTGGAAGCAAGATACAATGAAAAAATCAAGGATAGATTTATGAAGTTATGTAGTTATGAAGATATTGATTCGTAGATGAGCCATCATGAAGGGATAGATTGTTCAAAAAAATGCAGCTATGAAGATATTGAGTTGTAGATGAGCCATCATCAAGATGCATTCAAGGAAGTCTACTTTACCTTTGTTCTCTTTTGGTTATTTATCATCTTTCTCATGATTACATTTGTTAAAAAATTCTTTTCAAGTCCTATCTTTAGCTTCTAATTATCAGTCAATAATTGTAAGGACTTGGTTGTGAAATGTTTAGTGCAATTAGTTTTCTAAGATTGTGAAGAAAGAATATTTGAAGAGAGCAAAATGAGAAAGAATTTGATCTTTGGTTACACATAACTTTTCATTATTTTAATCTCTCTTGACATGTAACATGAGGCTCTGATAATTTAAAATTGATGTCATTCACTTTAGGATTTATTTTTAGGTTTGTCCAATTTTTATTTTAGATTCCTTTGTGTTTTCTTTTAATAAAAGAGAGAGAGAGAGGCCTGATTAGATCAACATCTCATGCAATAGTAAAATAAATTTTTATCTATCACAATCTTAATCTAAAGGAAAGAACATGTTTACATGCAAACAATTGAAGGATCTAATAGGGACAAGAGTTCGAATTTACAATTCAACATATCCTTCAGAACCTAGTTTCTCCTTTCTATTTTGATTTGTGATGTTAAGGTATTGGTGTATACATTTTTCATTGTTCGGATGTTGGTATATTTAGGGTTTATCTTGATTTGACAATTTATTTTTTATGTTTTGGTCATTTTTATTAAATAATTTTTTACTTTTCTATATTTTCTTTTTCCACGCTCTCAAATTTGTTTGATTTTTATGATTTTTCTATGGTAGATTTGACATATACAATTTTTCCAAGTTTTCTTTCGGATTTTTTCAGTTTGCTTGAAATTTTGAAAGGGATTGCAATCCTCAAAAAATAAATGATAGCATTTGGGTCATGCTCAAATGCATGTCTACAACTAAAAGTATCACACTTAATCATTTGTATAAATTTCTTTGAATTATAAGTAAAATTTTAATATTTTTGGTGGAACCCCTATGTTACCAAGAATTCATATTTATATCACTAGCACAATTACACCTTAGGTTTCTTATTTTGTGCCCCATTCATTTCAAATTAAATAAATTATACCTAAAATGATTGATGGAAGGAAGACCCTAAGCTAACTTTGAAAGTGAGTAGACTTCCAATCAAATCTAAATAACTCTCGTATCACCCTGCTTCCATAAACACCTAATTGCACATGCAATATATATATAAGGGTGTAACATAATAAAAGGGAAATTAAAATCACTTTTCAGTATGGGAAGTACAAGTAAACATGCTAGGGCAATGTATTCTTACTGGCAGTGGGGCCATACTTGTATGATACTAAGGCACCTTCATCAAGGCTATGGACGCTTGTGAGAAACGAAGAAATGCCTGGTTAAAGAGAGGTGAGGAATACACAAAGGAAACTTTTTACTCACCTAGAGTGAATGCCCTAGGTCACACCTTAAATAAATTATTTGCGGATTGAAAGATAAGAAAAATTAACCTCATAAATTAGTTTGAAGAGCTAGTCTATTAGTTACCTGGTGTATGTGTTTAGTGTGAATATCTTTTAAATTCATAAACATATGGTGGTACCTAGAATTAAGTGATATATATTTATAGTCATTAAGATTATTTTTAACATTTGGTCTGAAGAAGTCTTTTAGGTAATGTTAGACAAAGATAATTGCTTCACCCATTGTGTTTCAATTGGATGAGGCCTCAACAACTCCCCTTAATTTTAACAAAAATAAGGGAGCCCATTGGAATTTTAGAAAAACACTTATTTCAGTTGTTTTTTATTTTGTCTTGATTGATTTGAGAGGATGATTTGATGGTTTCCTTTCTTAGATGTTTGATTTCCTACGCTTCTTATTATTGATTCTTTGGTTTATCTTTCGTGAGATGAGGATTTGGTGATTTGGCTTATCTCCGTCGTTTGAGTCTTTTGGCCCCTTGGTTTCTCAAGAATGCTTGCATGTTCATTTGAACTTATTAAAGTTGATTCCATGTCTTGATTTTCCTAAAATTCGATTAACATTATGTTTTGACAGTCTCTCCAAGTTTTGGTTTTCACGTGTAAACGACTTAGCTAGGAATTTTGGTGGATTAAAATAATTTAACTAATGCTAAATTTTAAATATTTTAATCCATGACTTGAAAGAATACATGTCAATGAGTGAGAACGAGATGATGGATATGGATTTGAATAATGTATCAAATTTTACGAGCATTAAAATTTCATTAAAAATCATACTATATTCATAATTTTGTATTTTTTTGCACGTTGAAATATTTCAATTAAAATATTATTCACACAACATTATTGCTAGAATGAGGTTCAACCTAAGAGGTTATTAAGGAATAAAATTGATAAGGGTATCCATATGTATGGAGGACATAAGATTTATCACAATCTAGTGGGGTGAAATCATAGATAATAGTATAAAGGAAATATGGCCCAATAGTGATGGTAATATAATGAATCTATGAAAAAATAAGGAGTTAGCATAGTTAGTGACCCATTGATCTGGGATCTTTTCGTCAGGTGACTTATTAAAGAATCGTATTAAATGAGCATAAAATAAAGTACACCATAAAGAAGGAAAATATCAAAAGGAAAGAGACATAAGCATGCAATATGAACACAAAGAAATTGATAACGGAGTTCGTCCCTGGCGGACTACATCTTCGGGTCCTACTCTCAAATGGGTAGGTCTTTTTATTAACTCCATAAACGAAATGGAAAAAATACATAAGTATACCTCATTTTGGAGTTAAGCCACAGAAGCTTTGCTTAGATCAGAAAAATAACACCACCACTATGTTCGTGGCGTTGTTTTTCCTAAAAATGATTGTCTCCACGCCTCGATATGAGTCGGGCACTTTTTGGCCCAAGAGGCACCCTTGCCTCGGTTTGCATGCAATTGCTCCTGCAATAAATGACTAAAAAAATTGAAAAGCGAGCCAAAATCCATACCAGTCCATACAAGTTGATACGAGTATGTACGGGTGTGCTCGATTCTCCACTCTCATGCTTTGTGTTTTATGTCCTGAATGCACTCCACAAAACCCCTTCTTATACAAATTTGTGGCGGTTATGTCATAACTAAGTCTGTTGGTGGAGTGGTTAGTGGAGGCTAAGTTAGGGCGTTGGTTGGCATAGGTCTCGAGGTCGAATCCCATGGGCCTCCCCTTTTAACACACACAGTTATAAGAGATTGCTATATATGGCGGACGATTTTAAACTGGCGAAGTGGCTACCAAAATGGCAGATATGCTGGCTATTAAGTTGGCGGAATGGCTATATGTGGTGGTTATTTAATTGTGTATATACTATATGGATGGTATCATGGTATAAAAATATAACCAGGGGTTGGGCTGAAGGCCCATCCCCTTCCCCTTTCCGCCCATATAAATTTTCAAGGTTAAATAAAATCCGCACCATAATACTAACAAGGAACATATGATGGTATATTGGTAGCGCAGAGTTGTGGGGCCTTTGGGCTAATGGAGGTCACGAGTTCTACTCCGGTGGAGTCATAAAACTTTTGTATATACCAACCATTGGAGGGGTGCCACATGGCAGCCCATGAATGGGCCACGTGGCACCATATAATTTGTCCATAAAACTAACACATGTCATCACTTGATTTTCCCATGTGTCTGTAATCATTTTTCCACGTCATCCCATGCCAACTCATTTGTATGGACATGCCACGTGTCTGTTAGGATCCATAAATGTCTCTTTTTCACTATATCTTTTGCTCATTCAACCTTACTATTTCTATGCTAAATGCCTACTAAATGTTTGCTAAGATCCTTTTTCCAAAGGTATGAATCATTGATCTTGCTTTTATATTTTATTCACTTAACATGTTTGATTGGTATCGTTTCTCATATTTTACCCATGAATGTGCAACTAATGATTAAAATGTGTAGAAGAGCCATGTCTTGAAGAAAAGTCGTTGCTGTTACACCGAGTGATACAACTATGCGCCAACTCTGCATGTTATTACACGACTACAACAACTACGCACCTTTTTTGGAAGCTGTTACACCCATTGCAACAGATGTCCACTGATCCTGGAAGCTGGTCTATTATGCAAATTCGAACCTTGAAGACCAATCCTCAAAGTTGTTACACATTTTTTCTCACGCTGGTGATGAAGATCATTTAACAGATTTTGTAATGATAACAAATCCTTGATATCATACGAACAACTTGAGAATCTCTGATTCTCAAGGCTGTTTTGAGTCCATTTTAATTGAATGACTCTGTCTTTAAATAACAGAGCTTTTGTAATCATTGGTATCGAAGATTAGCTATGAACATAGATTGAAGTGAAGCATATTGTATCGAAACCCCTTTTGCGAATTAATAAAGAAGTGAATTGAGTTTCTTTAACCTACTGTAGCCTATTTTCGAGTGGATTCAGTGAGAAGGAAAGGGCCAACCTTCCTCACAGACTCCCCTTTGTTCTGAGTTTTTAGATTAACTTCTTGATTTGTGTGATTTACTTGGTTAGCAGTTCTAGAATACATTTGATATTACAGTTCATTCCCTTTCTGTTAAATGTGCATAAATGTGTCTCATGAGAGTTAGAATCAATTGTTGAATACTGCTGGAGAATTGCTTTGATGGTTAATTTATTTTCTGCATTAGATTAAACCTTTTTTTTCAAGCAAAAGTAAATAGAAATGTGAATTTCCTTCTACAAAAGAAAAATAGAAATTTAGAATAGATTAGATAATCCAGGATTCTTATACACTCACCAAATTAGATTTCAATCATGCAATTGTGATTTCAATTCTACAACAGTAGATTAGAACTCTAGCCATGTCAGCAATTTGTGTTAGTATTTAACTTTTCAATTTTGTTTCTTTTAGTTTACCTTACTTCAATTTGATTAGTGTTGCTTTCATAATCTAGCATAGACTGTGCACAATTATCTTACAATAACAAAACTTCCCTGGGTTTGACAATTTATATTGAACACCTTAATTATCTATTTATTTAGACAATTAAAGTGCCCAACATTTTGGTGTCGTTGTCGGGGAAGTTAATTAGATATTCTTGTAAGCACATTAGTTTTATTTTCTTAGGAATGAGTAATTTTCATGAATCGAGGAACAAGAGGACGTATCCCCAAAAATACTAACCCTATAGGTGCCATAGGACGTGGAGGAAGGAACCCTGCACTGCGAAAGCCAACCTTTGTTTATGAGATTATAGCTAGAGAAGATTCTTCTTCAGGATCTATCTTTCACCCTTAAAATCCTCCAAGAAGACATATTCCTTTGTCATCAGAATTACCCCATTTTGAGACATCGTTTTCATCAGGGGTTGAAGATGAATAATTGTCACCAACAAATCAACAAGCAACACTGGAGAATATTGAAGATCAAGGAAGTGTATCTCAGAATAAGGAGAATCTAGAAGACACGGTTTATCATATCAATAGATAGATAGTCACTAAAGAGGAGTGGGACGCTTTTCGTATTGAGTGGAGAGAAAGAGCACATATGGAAAATCAAGGAGATAATGAAGAAGAATTACAGTTTGAGAATCCACCGAACAATGAAGATTAGGCAAATGATGAAATACTATCTCTACCCCGGTCTTTCCTATTTCAAATATTCCCACACGGGGGATGGCTTCTATGAAGAAAATACCTCTCTCAGCCCTGCCAAATTTCCATGGATTATCTACTGAGGATCTAGATGAGTTTCTTTTTGAATTTGATATTTCGTGTAGAAGCTATGACTACACCACCACAGTGAAAAAAATTAAATTGTTTCTAGCTACATTGAACGGTAACGCGTTAAGATGGTTCATGAGCCTAGGAGGAGAGAATATTTCAACATGGGGACAAATGAGGCAGGTTTTTCTAAACAAATACCACGACTACTACCAAACGAGGGAACGAAGAGAGGAACTGTTCAATATGGATCAGAAGGAGGACAAGACCCTTGAAGATTTTGTGGAGCGACTCCAGTATAATCTACAAAGGTTTGGACATCCGGATGTGAGTAAGGACATTCTGAAAACTATTTTGCTGAAAGGAGTTAGAGATGATTGTTTAGATATGCTGAATATGCTTGGCAAGGGAGATATATCTAAGGAATCCTATGAAGACAATGTAAATCTTTGTAAGAGATCCTCTCGAGGATCTACAAGGAATAAGTTAGCTACCAGGGATGCCACTTTTTCAAGGGTACAAAAATCAGCCAATGGAGCGGCAACAAGAGCATAAATGGGTAATCTATTAGAAGATTTCAAAACAAAAATGATTAACTCTTTTGCCCCACAAATTGATACTCTATAGATCAAATAGAAACAAGCATAATGAGAACGGGCTTTTTCCATTTTATGTCCGTATTGCAGAGACAAACATCCACCAAGGGGGTGCCCACTGAACAGTGTCCAGGTATGTCTTATTTGTGAATTAGATCATCCCACTGACAAATGTCCCTCCTTAGCAGGTGTAAAAGAATCAATGAAGGAGACTAATGAGGAAGAAAAGGCTGCCTATATAATAACACAGAGGAGGCAATGGCAGCCACGAGGTCAAGGTACAAACCCTCAATTCTCTCCTGCAACACTTAATTATTGGAATGATATGAACAATCAACTTCAATATGGCTAGATGAATGCCCCCTCTCCAAATCATATGCCCCCTCCTTATCAATATCCCAATCCATGGTTACCTATGCCCCAACAATAGAATCACCATGGGCAATGGAACCCATATTAGAGAGGCCCTCAACAACAACTTATTTATCAAAACCATCACCAACCAAACCCCTATCACCAATAGCTCCAACCCCAGTACCAGCAACAACAACTGCAGTTACCTCCCAATGCCCCACAGAACAATCCTCCCTTACGACCTCAGATGCTTGTGCAACCTAACCCAAATCCAAATAATAAGGCTGTTTAGAATATTGATATACACAATGTGCCATATCTGTCTATTACTCCTATTCCTTGTGATGAGATAAAATTAAGATCAGGGAGAACAATCAAGCCAATAATTGAAGATGCTCCATCTTCAGAATCAGACAAGGAATTGGGGGAAAAACCATCTGCGGATACATAAGAAATTGACCAACCTATCATAGAATTAGAAGATCCCCCATTCCCTGAAAGACTGGAAATTACCAAAACTGTGGAATTACCATCCTTCAATCTCTTAGGAGAATTTCAAAATCTGCATGTTAACATTCCACTATTGCAAGCGATTAGGGATGTCCCTATTTATGCGAAGACTGTGAGAGATCTCTATATCAAAAGACCTGGAAGAAAACCTAGGGACCCCCTCATAGTACATGTAGTGGGATAATTGTCTGAACTGATGTTAGGCAAAACCCCACCTATTAAATATGACGACCCAAGAAACCCTACAGTCACTGTCAAAATTGGACATACATTTATTCCCCATGTGTTAGTTGATTTAGGGGTAGCAATTAACATTATGCCAATAAAGACTACACAATTGCTGCAACTTAGAACGCAATTCTGACCTACTCCTACTATTTTTGAATTAGTTGATTGTTCTACTATCAGACCAGAAGGAGTAATCGATGATCTAGTTATTTTGGTTGACTCATGGGAGTATCCTACTAATTTTGTCATATTTCAACCCAAAACCCGTCTGGGGGGCCACCCTCTAATTCTAGAAAGACCATGGTTAGCTACAGTTGATGCTTTCATTGGTTGTAGATATGGTTCAATGTCCATCTATGATGGTTATGATACCAAGAAACTTATCCTTTATCCTCATGCTATGCCCAGTGTGGAACCCAAAAATTATGTATGGATGGACATTGAGAATGAAATCTCTCTGCCTGTGTTAACCATAGGAGAAGCCCTAAGTTTCAAAGATGAGACAGAGGATGAGCTAATCAATAGCTTTATCAGTGACCCCTTTGCTATTACATAGAACACGCACCACCGATTGAGTGGAATCTTCAACCCTATTCCCCAAGAAGGAATGAGCCCAAAAATATTCTCTGAAACTGTTGTAAATCAAGTTAATTCAACTATAAAAACAAACAATGTAACAACAAACGCTGAAACAACAATTACTGAAACAAATGAATTATTTCCTAAAGTCAGTTCTAAGAGCATCACTATAGAAATCGAACCTGGAAAAACCCTAAACATCAATCCCGATTTATCTTCTCTTGAAACTCGCCATTTGATGAAGTTATTAATTGAACATAAGGATGCATTTGCCTGGGATTACATGGATATGAAAGGAATTTCCTTTGAACTATGCACCCACCATATATACATCAAGGAAGAATGTCGACCCATTTGCCAACCCCAAAGGAGGATGAACCCTAGTCTTAAAGAGATTGTTAAGGAAGAACTCCAGAAACTTCTAAATGTCCGATTCATCTACCCTATATCAGACAACGAATGGGTTTCACCATTGGTTATCATACCTAAAAAAAATGATAAATGGAGACTGTGTGTGGACTATAGATCCCTGAATAAGGCCATGCAGAAGGATCATTTCCCTCATCCATTTATTGATCATGTTCTAGACAACCTATCTGGGAAAACGTTTTTCTCTTTCCTAGATGGATTTAGTGTCTATAACCAAATAAAAATTGCTCCACAGGACCAAGATAAGATCACCTTTACCAGCCCTTGGGGTACATTTTGCTACAAAGTTCTCCCATTTGTCTTGTGTAATGCACCAACCACTTTCTAGAGAGCTGTAATTGGTATTTTATCTGATATGGTGAATGACTGTATGGAAATATTCATGGATGACTTTACACCTTATGGTACTGATTTCGATGAAGCTTTGTCTAATTTGGAAAAAGTGCTCAAAATATGTATACAGTCTCATATTTCTCTAAGTATAGAAAAGTGTCATATGATGATGAGCAAAGGTGTGGTGCTGGGACACTTCATTTCTTATGTAGGAATTCAGGTAGACCCAGCCAAAATCCAGGTAATTTTGGACATTCCAACCCCATCAACTTAGAAAGAGGTAAGAAGTTTTTTAGGGCATGTTGGATATTACAGAGATTCATTAAAAAAAATTCCAAACTTGCCTCACCCTTATTTTTTCTATTAACAAAAGATGTTGACTTTCGTTAGACTGACAATTGTGAATTGTCTTTTGTAGATATGAAACATAAATTGTCTACAACACCCATTTTGAGAGGGCCCAATTGGGATTTGCTTTTCATATTTCTTCAGATGCCTTAGACACTGCAATTGGTGCAGTTCTAGGTCAACAAGAGGATAAATATCCCTATGCTATATACTACATCAACAAGAACATATCTCTTGCGGAGTTAAATTATACAGTTACTGAAAGAGAATTCTTGTCAGTAGTTTATGCGATCAATAAATTCATTCATTATATCACTGGTTATCCTACTTTTATTCATACTGATCATACAAAAATTAAATATTTGATGAATAAACCTATTACTAATTCCCGAGTAATAAGATGGTTGTTATTGCTACAAGAATTTGACATAACTATAGTAGATAGACCAGGAAAATAAAATGTGGTTGCTGATTTTCTCTCAAGATTGCATATAAATGATGACAATTCAATTGTAGATGATTCTTTTCCAGATGAACATTTGTTTGCAGTATCTTCTCACTCACCTTGGTATGCATACATTGCTAATTATTTGGTTGCAGGAAAAGTACCTCCACATCTATCTCCTTGAGAAAGAAGAAAGATTATTTAGAAGAGTGCTCGGTATAGTTGGATAGGGGGATGTCTTTTCTACATAAGAATGGATCAAGAAATTAGAAGATGTGTGAGGGATGATAGAGTTTATGATCTTCTTAAAGATTTCCTTGATGGCCCTTTTGGGGGTCATTTTGCTAATAAGAGGACTGGGCATAAATTTTTGAGGATGGGCTACTTTTGGCCCACAATATTTCAATATGAAAAGAAGTATGTCCAAGCCTGTGACAGTAGCCAACGCATGGGTCAGCCAAATCATAGGGATGAGATGCCTCTCCAGCCTCAAGTAGTGTTAGAGCCTTTTGAGAGATGGGCCATGGATTTTGTAGGGCCTATTAACCCACCTTCTAATCAGAAAATCTATATATTGGTCTGCACAGATTACATGACCAAGTGGGTAGAGGCAAAAACACTCATTAGGGCCTCAGAAAAAGCTGTCTTAGCATTCCTGTTTGAAGATATCTTTGTTAGGTTTGGAGTTCCTATAGAATTAGTAATTGATGGGGGACCATGTTATAACCCTAAATTGCACCACACATGCTTACCTGGCATCAAGCCAATTCATATCCTTTCTTTGCCAAAAATCTGCTGAACAACTCTTTGAAAATCCTCTTGTGTCAAGGCCCACGTGCCCTAACCCATTACTGCATGCATGTGCACGCTGGCTGACTCACAATAGCCTGCGTGTACCTAAAAAAGCACGAAAAAAGGAAAGTTTCCAACGGAACAAAAAGATATGGGTCAGTTAACTGAAACTCCCAGCCATGCATGGCCGAGGGTTTGTCCAAAACCCTAGCTTCTTCTAGCCTATAAAAGAAGGGGTAGGGGTACCATTTGAAAGAGGAAAAACAATAGCAAAGAAACTCTTCCCATTTACGTAATCCAATGTCCCAACCCTTTAGACTTTCCTCATGCCAAAGGAGATTTAATGCAAAGCAGTTGAAGGAAAGAAGAAGAGGCTCCCAGGATCATGTTCAAGGAGTGGTGGTCGGTCTCAGATTTTTTGTAAGTTGAATCACTTTCAGAAATAAAAAACAATACTTTTCCCGTCCCAATGCATGAATTGTCTATGGTTTGATTAATTTATGCTTGATTTCTAACCCTTGAGTATAGAAGTAGCAGGCATGCATAGTTGTTGTTTGTCTTGAGTGCAGGTCATATGTGGAAGGAGCAACGCAAGAAAGTAATCGAAGAGCAATGGAGGATCTACATCGAACGCCAGTAATAAGGTTGGTGGTCCTTTTCCATGCATTTACTGTGAAAAATGGGTTTAAATCTTGGGTTGTAGGTAAAAAAGTAGTTTCTATTCGGTCAAAATATGCATGCAATTCTGACCCTAGTTTGCTAGTCTGTAGGGTGTTTTTCCCAACAACAGAATTGGCATCCGTACTAGGGAGAATACTCTTTAGGGTTCCTGGATTTATTTAAGTTTTTGGGTAGTTTAAAGATTAGGTTTTTTGTTTTTTCTTTTCCTGTCTTTCTCTGTAAGGTCTGAGCTAGTAGGGAGTCTGGTTTTCCATACCATCTTTCCTTGACTTTTGCTTGACTGTAGTTTTCGGCACACACATAGGTACATGCGGCCTGCAGAAGGCCTGCACGTGTGTACCCACACCCTATCCTCTGACAGCCCGCTTGTGAACGCTAGCTATAGAGATAGCAGTAGCGTGTAGGAATTCAGAGAACCTTAGAGGCAGTCCTCCTCTTTCCTGTCAGAATTACACATTCTCAGGGGGTTTTCGGGAATACTGTCTGAGTCTTGCTGGTTCACAGTCCTATCTCAGATTGCCTTTTTTCGCCTTATTATTCCTTACATTATTTGTCTTTTCTGTTAGAAAGAGCATCCAAGCCTTCAAGGGACCTTGGTTATCAATACCAGAGGCCTCTTCCTGGTTTGGACTGTCTGTTTTCATTTTTTTCTTAGAATTTAGATATACACGCGGCCTGTACAAGGTCAGCCCGCGTGTACATGCTTTCTGTCTATGTTCAACACGCGTTTGCATGCGTTCTGTTTTAGTAACAGTTGCGTGCTTGGACAGGCTACTTTTTGTTCAGGGTGGGGCAATCATCCCCTCCTTTGATAAGAAGTATTCCTCTCAGGTGTTTGAGTCTAGGTTTGAACAGTCAGTAGGTTAGGTCATCTTACCCTTAG
>SNQJ01S0153830.1:5796-16210 GCA_010110895.2 Picea sitchensis
TTAGTCTACCTTTAAAATAAAATAAAAAATAATAATAATAATATTTAAAATAAAAAAAATTTAGATGATAATTATGATCGTCATAAAATCTTGTAACATGAAGGGAGTAAGAAATTAATTTATTCATAAAAAAATAAAATCTGGGGTTATAAAATGTAAAGAGGGAATTAATTGTTTTATCTTTTTGATAATTTAAAATATACTAATTTAATGATAAAAGGGTAAAGGGGTTAAATTCCACTACTGCATTTTTAGTTCTAAGTAAAAAGGGGAAGGAGGGAAAACAAAAAAAATAGGAAACTAGGGAAAAGAGGCAACATAAAAAGGGAAAAGGGGGAACTTAAGGGAAAAAGAGGAAAGTCAACTTGGTAAAGAATCTACCATTTAAGAGATTTCTAATTTTAAACTAAATTAGCAATTTCTTAATAGGAAAACCTTTAAAACCTGTATGGGAATTTGGGGACACCTAGGAGTGATTCTAGGAGTAACTCTAGGTGGGTGAGGGAAATAAGATAATTAATTAATTAAAGAAATTAAATAATGGAGGAATGAAGGGGATGGGTGACACTTGTACGGAGAGGAATTTTTAGGAATTTATTTTTAAAACATTAATTAAATGAGATTTTAGGAAAGAAAGGAAGTTTGAAACTCTATAAAATGAGGGAAGGAGAAAGAGGAAGGGATCTTCTTTTTGCGTAACATTACGCTGCAAAATTATCTACTTGAATGATTTACTTGTGGGAGTTGGGATACCCAGCTCGGAGAGGAGTGGTAGCTTGGCCTTGCAAGGTGAGCTGGGAGCTAGACGAACCTCTAGATAGTGTGTGTGGCCCCTTTGTGGCTCTGGGGGCTAAGGGGGAAGAAGAGTACCCCTAACATTGGCTGGGTGGTACCAGTGAAGTCTCAACGGTCGGTGAGCGGGAGATGCACAAAGCGCGCAGATGTCACTTAGAGAGGACACTCAGTTAACGGTACTATATTTTCATTCTGTATAATAGATGTTGTAGGTTTTTGCTTGGATCTGCATGTTGATTAGGTAAGTAGATTGAATGTCAGATTGATGACTGAACTTTTCTTAGCCTAGCTCGATGATTGTTGACTCCCATGGCCTTCGTTTTCTCGTACGTCTTTACCACCTTGCTATGTTGAGTGTGACCTTCTTTGTTGTTTATCCTTTGTCCCTAGCTCACTAGTCCTCACCTGAGCAGTCAATCAGGAGCCTGATCTACGGTCGTCGCCTTAGCATTAAAATACCTATGGATCTCAACGCCCTGCTTTTCTGTGTGAGGATGGTGAAGCGAAGGATGAACCCATCCATCGGTTACCTCTATTATTGTCCTTGACAGTTTTTTGGTCTTGCGCCTTGCTATGTTGATTACCTCCAAGGTAGTTTTTCTTCACGCAACAAAACCACTTTTATTTTCTGCGTTCAATCTTTGTGTTTGCTTGGGCTTTGCATTGGTATTTTTACCTCTGTGTTTACTGTGTTTGAAGGAAACTACCCTCTGTGCTTCAACACAGATTACCTCAAATTTATCCCACTGCAATTCATTATTTTGATGGAAAAATTTCCTCCCATTCTTAACCCTTCCAACTAGGAGTTGCCTTTGTATTTCATTGCCTGATGGTGATTTTTTTATGATGCGAATTGTTATTGTTTCAATAACAGTGATAACACTATTGTTTACTTACCTTTATTTTTATAAGGTGAAAACTGTTGAGGTAAGACTTTATTAAAGAAATGTGGGTTCTGGGTACGTCATCTTCCATAATTAAGAATGGTATTACTAAACTGTAGTTTGATTATCTCGGTTGATTCATAAATTTGAATAATCTAAATTTTGTAGTTGGCAAGGTTCAAATCGTAATCCTTTCGGTGGTTATGATGTTATCTTCTATTGTGACATTTTGTTGATTTGATTAATTGGGGAAGCATTGCAATCCCATGCTTCTGCGATGGCTGCATGGCCCTTTTTTTCTCTCTTGAGAAAAGTTGCCTAGACTAAAGGCAAGTTTGAGCAATGAGTTGTCATTGTCAGGAACTAGATGCTTGATTTGGTTGAAGTGTTAGGTGTTGCTTCTCTACTAAGGTTGTGCTTGTTATGTAACATAGTGTACTAGGTAAATGAATAAATTATGTTTGTTATTTTTCAATGAGTATATATACTTTCATTCTGCTAGCTATTGATTGTGTAACCTGTTCGTGTTTCGTAAACATATTGTTTATGAATTGTCTGATTTCATTATGTTGTTTAAAACTGTACATTGACTGTGTTTTTGCTATGCGACTGATGGTGTTCTTACTGTTGTGGTGGTGTTATAATTACAACAATTGGTATAGCCGTTGTACAATGCTTCAATACATTTGTCTGCTTTTAAATTATTGGACTACAAGTCATTGAACTCAGCCATACCTATCGTTACAGTGAAGTTGTTAATGTCCATACTATGAATTGCACCTTAACGTCTTCCTTTATTGCATGATCTGTCTGCTCCTTACCTCTTACAATAATCATTTATATTTCTTATTTCCAGGGATGTATGGTACAACGATTGCTCAGTTTAATGAGGATAGCAACGCATTCCCTTCTGGTGTGTCTCTGTCCAGTGTTTGCTTATTTTAAGACAACTGTAGTGCTGCTTTGATGACCATGAATTTTCATTAAAATATGCTTTGCGTAGTGCTATAGAATGAATGTGAATTTCTCCATTATTTTAAGATTGTGTTTTTCCCCTTGGAATGGTAGCAAGTCTTATACCTAGATTCTCTGCATTTTCACAGGTGTATATCTCTATGTTTTGGCGTTTCCTCCATTACAATCTGCATCTCAAATTATTACCTTATAATCCATATGCCTAACCCTGCACTCTAGAATTACCACCACTACTTGTTCTATTACTTGATAGTGAGGAGTTTTCTTCGATAATCACTGATGATACCGTGGCATCTGTATTAATCTTCACTGAAATTTATTTCTGTAACTTAAAACTTTAGACAACGATCCCAAGCCTTTGCGATTTATCCTCCGTGATTTTTGTGACCTTATATTTTTATCCTGTATTACTCCGCATATCCACACCCCTCTTTACCTTTGCATGCAATGTTGTATCCCTTTCACTCTGATGGACTTTACCTTTACACTTGTTCCCACTATTCCTTATACCTTATATCTTTATATGTCTTGAATAATAGTTGACTTCGACCTTTTACTTACAGCCTTTTTAGATTTTATTATCGGTGAGTAACTTCTTTTTGAATGATGACTTACTTAGAGACCGCCTTTAGTAGTGTTGACAGCATGAATCATTGGTTTTCTCATAGTAAATTGATTCGCGGACTTTAGCCTTTCACCAATCTTTTTAAAAACAAATCTTGTTTGAATTCTTAGCTTTATAGCGAACCCATCATGAGGAAATTACTTATCGGTTTATGTTTTAAATTAAAGTACGGCAAGGTCATTTAGGGACTGCAAATTTTTATATCTAAGGTCAACAATTATTTTAGTGTAGTTTCAGTTTTCAGGGATAGTAGAGATACTGATCTCACCCCAGGAATTTGGATATCGTTTCTTCGAGTTGCGTGTGTTAATGATAATCTTATACCATGATCAGAGTGATGTGTTACGCAAGAGATAACTTGTGACTTGAGAAATGGAAGGCTGAAGGAAGGGGAGCATCTTTTAGCATTCCAAAATAAACCACAAGGTCTTCTGGGTCATACAACTATCAATACATGTAAGAGCCTTTAACTAAGGATTCATCATGTATGCACCATAAATATCAGGTAAACACGGTAATTATTCTCTACAAGGGTCATTTATAATGATGTTTGAAAGGATTCCACACAACTATAGTGTGTCTTTATATACTATGTTTGATGTTAAGAGATTGACCAACAACACTATAGGTTTACAGTTTCCCAACTAGATCAGGAGCTTCAGGGTTGATGTTGAACGCATATAAGCAATTTGGCTTTTAATTGGATTTTCGTCTAGGAAAGATCAAGCCTAACTTTTCCTTAGGCTTCTAAACTCTACATAAGACAACCTGCCTTTTTATGTTTTGGCAGTCGCTTCATAGTCTTCATGTTATTTATTTTAGTTACTAGACCGTCGGTGTATCTAGAGTCCTTGGTTCAGATAGGATTTGTTGTTCCAAGGTCCTTGATGTGTCCATCGCTGGGGCACGACATGATTCCTGATGAAGGAGTCATGGCGTGCCCTATTGGATAGCTGCGAATGAGAACTTGGATGGATCAGTGCATTCTGTGTGAGTATTGTCAAGCGTTGCCAGTTGGTTCTTGGCACATGGGTTGAACGCTATCAAGCATTGGGTTCAGACGCCTAGAGGCTCTAGTCTTCATTGTCTAGGTCATTGCATCGGGATGGGGTTGTTTTCCCTTAGCTTGTAGGCGTGGTCATGTTGTGTCGAACAGGTAGTCATTAATCCTTGTTGTTATATGCATGCTCACCCCATTTCCATTATGCCTATGTGGAGTCATAGATGTTGTTTCTTGTTCCACGAGCGTGGTGCTTTCCATCAGCTGTGTCGTCTAGCTGTAATCGTCGTTGTTCTCCTATTTTGTCAAAAAAAAATTGCACTATTGTTTCGCTTGTAGACGTAACGCTGGGGTCATTACGATTATTGTAACACTACTAAGAATTATGAAGACTCCTTATTCCTTACTTGTAATGCAACTCAAGAGACTTCTAATGATATTTGGTTTTTAGATAGCGGATGTAACAATCATATGATAAGAGTCAAAAGATTAATTGCAGATTTGAATGATTCAGTGAGGACCCAAGTCAAGTTGGGGTCATAAAATATTTTTAAAGTCATGGGAAATGGAACGGTCAACATCCATACCAAACAAGGACAAGAAAGACACATACAATTTGTGTATTATGCCTCGAGTTTGAAATATAATCTTATTAGTGTTGGTAAACATACTCAAAAATCATATGATGTAATATTTAAGGGCGATAATTGTTTCATATATGATAAACCCCCCAGTAATATCTTGATTCCTAGGGTGAATATGACAAATACTATAATGTATCCTCTTTCCATGAATTATGATCAAGAGGATGTCTCCCTTGCCCAAAAGGAAACATGTTAAACAGATTTTTGGTTGTGGCATCTCAGATTTGGTCATCTACATTTCGGTGCTATAAAACTATTGCAACAGAAAAATATGGTTGAAGGTTTGCCTCCCATTCAAGAGTCAGCTAGTTCATGTGAGAGTTCCATTCTGAAAAAGCAACATAGGGACAATTTTTCTAGAGGGATGTCTTATAGAGAAAAGACACAAATGGAGTTGGTTCATACAGATCTATGTGGTCCAATATAGATCCAATCACTAGGAGGAGGTTACTACTTCATAACCTTCATCGACAATTACAACAGAAAGACTTGGATATACTTTATGGTAAAGGAATAAGAAACTTTTAACAAGCTAAGATAATTCAGGGAAAATTTGGAGAAGCAAAGCGGTCATCATATTAAAGTGTTGGGATCATACATAGGAGGTGAATATGATTCACATGTTTTTCATGGTTTCTGCAAGCAAGATGGGATGAAAAGAAAATTTACAAGAAGGTATACACCTCAAAAAAATGGTGTAGCTGAAAGGAAAAACAAAACCATTATGAATATGGATAGAAGCATGTTGAAAGCAAAGCGGTTGTCAAATGATTTTTGGGGAGAAGAAATAGATTGCTCGGTTTATGTTTTGAACATATCTCCCACTAAAAGTGTGAAGAACAAAGTTCCACAAGAAGCACAGACATGTATTAGTTGCAATGTATCACACTTCAGAGTGTTTGGTTGTGTGGCATATTCTCATATGCCTAAAGAGTTGAGGAGGAAGTTATATGAAAAAAGTGAAAAATGCATCTTTATTGGGTACAATGATTAGTCCAAGGAATATAAATTTTATATCCAATAAGAAAGAAGGTGATAATTAATAGGGATGTTGAATTCAAAGAAGATGAAGGGTGGAATGGAAGCATCGATAAATCTATATATGTTAGAGGATATATACCTCAAGTAGAAGACGAAGCAGGTGAGCAGATTACACAAGGTGGAAAATAAGGTTCGCAAACTCAATCACCAATCATAGATACTCCAAGATGAACTCCAAGATTTTTTTTTCAAGGTGAGTCATCTATCCCAGTAGCCCAGTCTACTCCTACTTCTCAGTAAAGCAATGTATCTCATTATACAAATTCCTTCTTCAGGTCTAGAAAGACTACAAGTTTAAGAGAGATATATGAAAATATAGATGTGCATTCAAGTTTTACATTGTTTACTTATCAACCGATGTGTTTTGAAGAAGCAATTCAAGAAGAAAATTGGGTCCAAGCAATGGACGAAGAAATATATTCCATAAAGAAGAATGATACATGGGATATAGTAGAATTGCCATAAGATAAAGATTGCATTGGTGTAAAATGGGTTGAGAAAACAAATTTCAATGAGAAAGGATATGTTGAAAAGCACAAGACCATATTGGTAGAAAAGGGATTTTCAAAACAGACTATTGTAGATTACGGTGAGACCTTTGAACCAATTGCAAGGTTGGATACAATTAGAGTTGTCTTAGCCATAAAAACAAAAAAAAGATGGAAATTTTATCAAATGGATTTGAAGTCAACATTCTTGAATGGTAGTTTGGAAGAAGTGTATGTGGATCAACGACCAATATATGTGATTGAAGGACATGAAGATAAAATTTACATATTGAATAAATCTCTTTATAGGCTTAAGAAACATCCTAGAGCTTGCTATAACATGATTGATTCATACTTGATCAATACAGGATTCAACATAAGCAACAAAGAGCCCACATTGTATACAAAGGTGAATAAGTAAGGTCAAATATTGATTGTTTGATTATATGTTGATGATATTATATTCAAAGGAAACCTGTCAATGGACAAGTTTAAAGAAGCCATGAAACATGAATTTGAAATGTCTGATTTGAGGTTAATGACATATTTCCTTGGTATTGAATTTATTCAATTAGATTCATGAATTTTTTCATTTCAGTCAAGGTATTCCATTGATGTGTTGAAAAGGTTTAAGATGATGAATTCTAAGCCAACACCAACTCCAATTGCAACATGGTAATAACTTAGAAAAGAGGATGTGGGATCTAATGTAGATCCAACTCTATTCCATATATTGGTTGGTGGTGTTATGTACCTCACTGCCACTAGGGAAGACATTATGTATGTTTTTAATTTGATTTCCAGGTTCATGGAGTCTCAAAAATATGCATATTGGCAAGTTGGAGAAATAATTCTGAGATATATCGCCAGAACAACAAGATATGGAATATTATATTCCAGCACTGGTAATGTTTTTTTGGTTGGATATACTGAGAGTGACGTTGCAGGAATTCTTGATGGCATGAAGAGTGCTTCAGGATATCTGTTCTATCTTGGTTCAGGTGTGATTTCATGGGAATCCAAGAATCAATGCACTGTGATGATTTCATCAGTCGACATTGAGTATGTAGAATACACAACAGTAACATGCCAAGGATTTTAGTTACGTAGATTATTGGGTGATCTTATACAAGGAAAATAAGGACTGACTCTAGTGTATTGTGACAACAACTAAAACAAAACTATGTCAATGAACCATGTTTTCCTTAAGAAAATATAGAATATTGATACTAGATATCATTTTATTAGAGAACTTTTAAACAATGGATAAATCTACTTGCAATCTTGTAGATCAAAAGACCAATCAACTCACATATTTACAAAGCCATTGGAAAAATATGTTTTTGAGTTTCATAGACATAATTTAGGTGTTGTAAAAGCTAAAGAATTTAGTGGTAGTAAATAAGGGGGAGTGTTGGAATATGCTAATTACTTCCATAACTAATTTTGGAAAGTTTTGATTTTAGCCTCTAGTAGAGTTTCAGTTGGTCATGCATGAGCTATCTTTGTGAGTCATATTTTTAGTAAATTTTGTGTATTTAAATCTCACTCGAGAAGCAATGAATCAATGAAGAAGTTTTAAAGACACAAATATTGTGTCTTGGTATTTTTATTTCTTGTTTGTGTTTGTGTGAAAGTTATACAACAACAACTGTAAGGAATTCTCGCCCCTCCTCCTGTAGTTGTGTCATAGAATATCCCAGTGATCCGAAAAGGTGAGTTAACATGGGAATCCTAAAGAGTAAATATCAGAATAATTTTGATGAAAAAACCAAAATGGGGATGAGTTGAAAGTTGTTGGGGAACACTACAAAGTTCACAACCATGAAGAGATTCTTAATTTCGAGGTAATATGAATAGGCCAAAACCAATCTATAAAGGGGAGTTCAATTTCTATTGAAGATATGACTAAAGATGCTATTGGAGAGAATCGCAGATTTACCTCACTTCCCCAAGCACAAAAGATGTGAAACATGACGGTTAGAGGCTCATGGGCGGTTTCTCATAGAGTATCTTTCCACTGCACATTTCACCGCTACAATACCCCCTGGAACCTATGACCAATGTGAGATATCGAACCAATGTGTAGTGAGAGGTGTCGATAACATGGATGCTTGGAATTTCTGAAAAGACAATTACAATCCTGGAAGGCGCAATGAGGATAAATTTGCACTTCATGATGATAGTTAAAAAAATTTGAAATATTTTCTGTCTATTTCCAGCTGCCAATAATGTTGAAACTAATTGTTGTAAGAAAACATAAGTACACAACAAAACAAGTGATAAAATTGTAAGGTGCACTAGAACCCCAAAAGACTAGGGTGCGCAAGGGAAATATGGTGGGAGAGCAGAGCTTCTAATGGATAGAAAAGTATCAGCTCGTAAATATGATAACATCCATGAGGCTGGTAAAATAATATTGTGAGGTTTATGATGCCATGTTGAGCTACCGAGGAGGGTGATGTGAGCATGGTCCTCATAGGAAATATCGATGGGATATTTGCGAGACCAAGAGTAATCGGAGCACACTATCATGGACCGTGAGGTTTTAGAGGTTCATGCTTCAGGATCGTTCAAGCTAAAGGCCGTAAGTAGCTACAACACAAGATATGTTGTAGAGATGAAGAGACTGAAGTCACCGTTTCTTTGTTTTCCTGAAGCAAGTCACATAAGAAGAAAGATATGTGAGGGAGGGGAGTCGTGAAATGTTGTGTCAGATGGAGAAGGGAGAGGAGTTTGAACCAATGTGAGAACCTCAAAAGATCCCAGAAAATACGTATTTTAGGTGATTCAGGTGGAAGGGAAGGATCTAAATGAAAACTTGATCCACAAAAATAAGGCATGAATGGCACATTCTGATACCAAATGATATTGAACTCAAGAGAATCAAATTTAAAATATATATATATATATACCAAATGATAATAAATTGAAGAGAATAAGATCCTAAAAAACAATTTATACAAAATCCTCCAAAATACAAATCTTTTATTCATATACCTCTTTTATAGTTCTAAGAAGAGTCCATAAACTAACTATTGAACTAATAATTATATTTGATGCAAAAGCTAAAACAAGCATTGAGCTAGATGTCCTTAGCTGGAAAGTGATGCAAGAAGAGGGGAGTTCAGTGTTGAAAAAAGCACCATCCATGCCGTTCTCGAAGGAAACCATTACTGGGTTGTTTTTTTAAATTGGAAATGTGGCATGTGTACCTATAAAATGATTTGTAAGTTCGTAGTACGTTTTCCTATTGAGGCAATGGCTCAAGAGCCTTGTGAAGGTTGTTGTGAGCACTCCTAGAGTAGCTGGGAGGTTCCTCATCAAGTAGAAGCAATGGAGCCCTAGAGGGAAGTGGGAAGATCCGAGGGACTATGTGGGAAGGCTCGATGAGCTGTGTGTAGTGAAGGGGGATCTCATTCCTTGGGTTTTGTAGGTTGTGGGGGTACATAGTGGAACTTGGGTTTGGGGCTAATGTGTGTGGAGAGTGGATCTCCTTTTGGATTCATAGCTTTAGCTTGAGGGTATCCTTTTGTTGACAGAAAAACAAACAACATCACATATGGTTGGGAGGTTCATCCTTCATACACAACAAGTTGGCTATATTTTATAAACATAAATTTTTTATGTTGTTATTATGATGATATTCCATTGTGTAAATGGTTCGCATGAATTTTGTGTGTTCGTTGTATGTGTAAATGGTCTACATGAATGTTGTGTGTTCACTGTATGTGTAAATGGTTCGCATGAATGTTCTGTGTTCATTGTATGTGTAAATGGTTCGCATGAATGTTGTGTGTTGGATGCATTCATGTTTTTAATATATGCTCTTACCGGATGCATTCATGTTTTTAATATATGCTCTTAGATGCATTTAGAGTCGTGGTATCAGTAAAATGGTTAATTATTTAATGTGTTTTCCTCTTGTAATATTCCTCAATTGGACTAGGGTACATGTTACA
>SNQJ01S0153832.1:0-22696 GCA_010110895.2 Picea sitchensis
AGTTAACATAAAATGTAAGTTTCCAACACATTAAATATTACCAGCTCTATTTGACATCATTAGCTGACAAAACAAAACAAAAGCCAAGGACAAATGTTTTGATTACAGATGATGTTTCAACACCATTAGAGCAATTAACAAACTTGTAGTGGTTTTTTTTATGAAACCACTTTTGGAAAGAATGATGTGATATGCTTTGTTTTTCCTTTTAGTCATCTCTGTAAATATTTGGCACTTATAGAGAAAACTACTCGAGGATGTGTTTGCCACATTAAAAATTTATGTTGTTTCATCAACAAAAATGTTTTAAAAAAATTGTAAACAATGTGAAAGATTATATTTAGATATTCTGGAATTGAACCGTGTTGTAATTTTTTAGCTTCCCAGTGTTTCAAGTGGACACTGCACCCATCATTAGGGGAACCATATGAAGCTTTGGTAAGATAGAAAAGAGTGAACCTTTGAAAATAATATATAGAGTGCGACAGACTTAGTTGTTGTGAGATAATATTAAATTAATAATAAAATATTAAAATATACAGGAAATGGGGGAATTTGGTCAAATTTATCAATTTAAAATAATTACTTGAAAAAAGGGATGGTCAAAGTTATTAAAAGAATTTTAACAAAGAAAAGAAGCTAAACAAAGAATATGTGTTATGAAAAGTGAGAGAAGATTTTTTTTTTAAAGGTAATGTAAAAGAAAATAAAGGAGTAATTTAAAAGCATAATAATTAAACGAAAGAGCAATAAATAAGAAGAGGGAATAATTAAAAGGAGTAATTAAAAGAAAGGGTTAAGGGAAATAATATGAAGTTTATCTATATAAACCAAGATATTAAAACAAGGAGGGGGCGAGGATAATAATAATAAGCTACATTTATGGAAATATAAGAGGATGGGGTTAAGGCCAACTGGTTAGATTTAAAGGGGAAGGATGTTAGATTTTCTTAAATTTTCAGTGGCAATAGATTTACCCGAGTATTTTGATCTTCCTTTAACATTCAACAACCATATACTGAAAATATAAGCAGGGTATAGAGGTAGATAGGCAAGCACAAGAAGACGCAAGGATTTGTCTTGGGAAAACCCCAAACTCGGGGAAAAACCCAACCAACTTTTCTTAGAGAGAATGTTTCTGATAACACAATACAACCATGAACAAGCTCTATTCACAAGAGCAAAATTAGCAATAAAGAAGCCCTGATAACAAGTATGTATCTCTTCTTCTTGTCAAACACTAGCGAGGGTAGACAACTGAGCAACACTGAAGAAATATTTTGTATCACCAAAAACAACTGCTAAGATGCTCCTTGAAGAATTCGTTGAAACTGCTACTGCAACTGCTACTAAACTAGCACACTGGCTTAGGAGTTGAGTGAATGTGTGTCAAATGGCAAGCCGTCTCCCTTTATTTATAGTCTTCAAGTCATTTTATTGGGGCCGAATTCTCTTCCTGGAAATTCTATTTTCACTTTATTAATTTCCTGTGGGGCCGACTTCTCTTTCTGGATATTCTTCAACTATTCAATGGTCTTCCTTTGACTTCTTGGAATCTTCTTCTCTAAGAAAAGTTGTCCAGGAGGGAATACCTCCCGTTGCTACAAAACATCAACACTCCCTCTTAGCGAGGGAGGTATTCTTCCATGATGTTCTCCTCTAATAGTCCCAATCACACCCATCCACTTCACATGGCATGGGAAAGACTACCATCATAGTCTCATGACTACGCTGCAAGTATCTATGACGTTTCTCCTCTCCTAGTAGTCCCAATCACACCCATCCACTTCACATGGTATGGGCAAGACTACCACCATAGCCTCATTCACACCTAACCACTTCACATGGCTTAGGCAAGGCTACGACATGGTCCCAATCACACCTAGCCACTTCACATGGCGTAGGAAAGACTACGCTACAAGTCCTAATCACACCTAGCCACTTCACATGGCTTAGGAAAGACTTGTACAAGACTACTCATTACTCCCTTAGTCACTTCACATGACTGATTTGGGAATCCCTTGGCCAGAGGGAGAGTATCTTCCCACTGTAGGAGAAACATCACAACTCCCTCTCAACGAGGGTGGACATTCTGCTTCACGCCAAGCTTGTCTCTTAAGTACTCATACTTCACTTTAGAATGTCTGCTATCTACTCATCTGTGGATATGCACCGGAGTTCTACTGCTCCTTTCTGCACAATGTCTCGAATGAAATGGTATTTGATCTCTATATGCTTTAATTTGTTGTGAAAGACTGGATTCTTTGAAAGCTTCACTCAACTTTGATTATCATAGTATATCAAAGTTGGCTCCAACTCTAGATCAAATAACCTTGCAAGCAACTTCCGAAGCCACATTACTTCACGACTTGCAACACTGACTGCTATATATTCTGCCTCTACTGTACTAAATGCCATTGATGACTATTTTTTGCTCAACCATGAGATCCTACTTGATCCCAAACTAGAGCAACATCCTGATGTGCTTTTCCTGTCCACTGCACTCCCCGCCCAGTTAGAGTTTGTATAACCTTGCATCTTTTACTTTACCGTCCGAGACATATCTAAGTCCATATCCAACTGTACCGTGTAGGTACCTCAATACATGTTTTGCTGCTACCAAATGTACATGTCTAGGCTCAACCATGTACCGACTCAATGTGTTCACTGCAAAGCATATACTTGGTCTGGTGTTAACCAGGTACATCAAGGATCTGATCAACTCTCTGTACATTGTGGGATCAACTAAATCTGAAGAAGAATCACTCAAGAGCTTCAGATTCGTAACCATAGGTGTGGTCATGGACTTGTAGTCCATCATCCCGAATATCTGCAGGATCTCAACTGTATACTTTCCTTGCCTAAGGAAGATCTCATCTGGTCTTTGCCACACCTCTAATCCCAAGAAATACTGCATCAAACCCAGATCCGTCATTTTGAACTCTGAAGTGAGCTCCCTCTTGCACCCATCTATGAGCTTCTCATCCCCTGTAAGAAACAGGTCATCCACATATAGTACCAATATCAAGGGGCAACCATCTTCAACCTTGTAGTAAAGGTTGGGATCTGCATCRCTCTTGGTAAACCCCAAGCTCATCAAATRACTGTCTATTCTGTCATACCATGCCCTGGGTGCCTGCTTAAGCCTGTACAAAGCTTTCTTCAATTTACAAACACAKGACTCCTTCCCATAGATTACAAAACCTTGTGGCTTCTCTATGTACACTTCTTCTTCAATTACACCATTCGGGAAAATAGTCTTTACATCCATCTGGTGTAATTTCTAGCGCATAATAGAAGCAATAGAAATAATAGATCTAATAGAAGTGTACTTGGCTATAGGAGCAAATGTCTCGTCATAATCTAGCTTTGTACTTCTCTATGCTGCCATCTGCAGCATGCTTGATCTTGTAGATCCACTTGGAAGTCACCACCGACTTCCCTTTTGGTCTCGGAACCACATCCCACACATCATTCTTTATGATGGATTGGTACTCTTCCATCATAGCATCCTTCCACACTTGCTGCTTTGCAACTTTCTCATAAGTGGAAGGTTTTGAATCAATGATCTTACTCATCAACGCCACATAGCTGGAAAACTTGCGTGGTCTCTTCCTCTCATTGAAGGAGCCACTGGGAGCTGCATGTTTTTCAACTTTCTACAAAGTGTTCCAGAGCCATGCTGGTCTCTTCTTTTTAACTGTAACCTCTTTGGGTGGATGTATCGGTGTCTCTGGCTCTACTGTCTCATTTTGATCTTCTGGGATATGTTCTTCTGGAGTAGAGTTAATCATCACTGCATCCTTTGGAGCCTCTTGCTCCTCTCTGTTCTCATCTATGTGAGACTCTCTATATTTCCTGAAGGTTGCTTCTTCATCAAAGGTGACATCCCTGCTAATCTCAATCTGTCTCTGTTCGGGGATGTATATTCTATAAGCCTTGGAAGTCTCACTGTATCTAACGATGGTGCCCTTCTTTCCTGAAGGCTCTAGCTTCGTTCTCTTTTCCTTAGGAACATGTTTGTACACTGGGAAGCCAAATACCCTCAAGTGGTCGACTTCTGGTTTCTTTCTGGTGAATACTTTTCCTGGTGTCTTGTTCCCCAATATCTTATGAGGACTTCTGTTTTTGACATATACAATTGTACTGGATGCTTCTTCCCATAGATGCATGGGTAAGTTCTGGTCATGGATCATTGCTTTAGTTGCTTTTACAATTGATCTGTTCTTTCTCTCTGCAACCCCATTCTATTGGGGGTTGTAGGGAGTTGTCAGCTCCCTCTTAATCCCTGCTTCTTTGCAAAAGGCCTTGAACTCATTTGAGGTGTATTCACCTCCATTATTTGACCTCAAAACTTTGATCTTTCTTCCAGATAGATTTTCTGCTAAAGCCTTGAATTCTTGAAACTTATTGAAAACTTCATCTTTTGCTTTCAAGAAATAGATCCATGTTTTACGTGAGAAATCATCAATAAAAGTGACATAATATAAAAAGTAACCTAGAGATGGTACCGTCATTTGTCTGCATACATCTGAATGTATAATGTCCAAGATCCCCTTGGATCTATTGCCACTACTTGGAAAAATTCCCTCGATATTCTTGCTAAGAACGCGGCCTTTGCATACTCCATCATGCTCCACTTGCATATCTGGTAGACCTGTAACCATCTTGCTCAAAACTGGCAAGGCTCTGTAGTTGTGGTGAGCAAGTCTTCGGTGCCATAGCTTACTAGAGATAATATTGTTGTGTACAAGGGCTTGTGCTGGGTGTCCCTTTACTTTATACATTCCTCCCTCTCGGACACCAATCACAGTAGCTGAATCTATACTTGAACCCTTAGGCCATAGAAGGACTTGGCCATCAACAAAAGCTACTTTGAAGCCTTGATCTTCTAAAGCAGAGATAGAAAGAAGATTCTTATTTAAACCTTGTACAAGCAATACATCCTTTATTGAAATAGAGTTACCCGAATCAAGTTGGTAGGAGGCTTCTCCTGCTTCTTTTACCACATGCTTGAAATCATCTCCAAGTTCCACCCGAAGTGATGAATTCTTTTCTGTCAAATTTTTAAGAGAATTTCGGAACCTGGTCATGTGCTTGGAAGCATCACTGTCCACTAACCAAATATCACTTCCTTGAGTGATGGTACCTGTGAGAGCTGAGACAAGGACATACTCTTCATCTTTTGTTTCCCTTGTCTTCTTTTGAGATCTAGACTCCTCCATTTCTGCTGCATGTGCATGATGCTTTCTTTTTCCTTTCCCTTGAGAACACTGCGAAACAAAGTGGCCCAACTTTTGACAGTTGAAATATCTAATCTTAGATACATCCTTCATGTGATTTGGAATTGATCTTCTATTTTTTTTTCGGATTGTTGTTTCTTCTTTCTTTCCTTTTCTTCACATGAGCAACAAGAGCTTGATTCTCTTCATCGTTGGTCTTCTGCATTGTGGATGTCAATCATGATTCTTCTTGGACACAGTATGTCCATAGCTTGTCAAATTTAGGCAATTTCCTTCTTGCACAAATTCCTTGAACAAATGCATCCCAAGAAGGAGGAAAGCCATTTAGAGTTGTAGTTTCATATAGTCTTGCTAAGGCATCAAACATCTCCTTTGGTGTCTTCAATTCTGATACATTAGGAATCAAGTGGTCCTTGATTGAATCTGTCAAGATCCTCTTGGCTTTGATCTCATTTTTCTTATGTTTTGCGTTGGCCTCTTCCTCTTTTGGTTATGGGAGAACTTGCTTAACATGATCCAAGAGCTCATTCTCTTCTAGAATGAGAAGTATTCTATGCTTCCATGATCTGAAATTGTCTGCTCCATCCAACCTATCTTCAACTCTCATATTTGTAATCATTTTCGCTTGTAGTAACCCTAGACCTGAAAAATCCCAAAATTTCAACCTTCTTAAAAAGTCAACGCTAGAGTTTTAGGACATGCGCTAGGATTAGGCGAGTTGCCTAGTGCACTTTTCTCCTCAACGTTGGCACTAAAAAAACCCCAATGACTGGAAATATTTGATCTCGCTGGTGTCTTGCGCTAGGTCAAATCTAGGTTCAACCCTCATGCTCTGATACTATGTTAGATTTTCTTAAATTTTCAGTAGCAATAGATTTACCAGAGTATTTTGATCTTCCTTTAACATTCAACAACCATATACTGAAAATATAAGCAGGATCTAGAAGTAGATAGACAAGCACAAGAAGACATAGATTTATCTTGGGAAAACCCCAAACTCGGGGAAAAACCTAGCCAACTTTTCTTAGAGAGAATGTTTTTGATAACACAATACAACCGTGAACATGCTCTATTCACAAGAGCAAAACCAACAATGAAGAAACCCTGATAACAAATACTTATCTCTTCTTGTCAAACCCTAGCGAGGGTAGACAACTGAGCAACACTGAACAAAGATAGCTTATCACCAAAAACAATTGCTAAGATGCTCGTTGAAGAATTCGTTGCAACTGCTATTGCAACTGCACTGCAACTACTACTGCAACTGCTACTAGACTTGTGCACTGGCTGAGGAGCTGAGTGACTGCGTGTCAAATGGCAATGCGTCTCCCTTTATTTATAGTCTTCAAGTCACTTTACTGGGGCCTGTTGGAGTTACTTCACACACACCTAGGATTTATTTTTCCTAAGGCTATTCCTTGTTTATTATTCATAATTATTCATTATCCAGTCTCCTATATTTTAGGCTCAAATTTTCAAGAGCAATAGATTTTACCGTAGTATTTTGATCTTCCTTTAACATTAAACAACCATATACTGAAAATATAAGTTGGATCTAGAAGTAGATAGACAAGCACAAGAAGACATAGATTTATCTTGGGAAACCCCAAACTCGGGAAAACTCTAGCCAACTTTTTCTTAGAGAGAATGTTTTTGATAACACAACACAACATGAACATGCTCTATTCACAAGAGCAAAACCAACAATGAAGAAACCTGAACTGACTGCAACACTTATTTGACTTGCAGGACTGAGATGACCCCTTTATTTTATAGTCTCAAGTCACTTCATCAGTCTGCTTGGAGTTACTACACCTAGATTTATTTTTCCCAAGGCTATTCCTTGTTTATTATTCATACTTATTCTACAACGCCTATATTTTAGGGAGAATATTCCACTTGGAGAATATTCTCTTCAGCTTGACACTTCATTGACTAGTTGAGTTGAGTTTAGATGTTGCATTGGGATTGTTATCCCCATATCTAGGGATAATTAGAGATCATGTCTCAGGCCCACATGGTCCTAGACATGGAGTAATGAGCATGGAGCCACTTGAGCATGGTCCTCGAGGACCCATCTTCTTCTCCTCGGCCTGCATTTGTCTCCGCTAAAGAATACTCAGCCCATCACTACTCTACCGGGCTTGCATCGAAAGGCTCTTGCTCCATGAGGTAATTGGTCCGAGGTATCATGGTATGTGTCAGATTTGATCATTATAACATTCTTTATGTATGTATTAGATCTCTTTTCACTTTTGATGACTGCTTGATCTTACACTAATCCACTTGACCACTGGGTTTGTAAGTGATTGATTGGGTGGCTTAGCAGTTGGTATTCATGGGTTTTGTTAGCCACCAAAGGGGTTTGAAGAACCACGCCCGCCTCTCATATTCTCACTCTTTCATCTTTAAAACTCCACTCATCTTTTCCTCTTGCACTCCTTAGTCCGCCATTAGAAGACCATCCTACATCTTTGTCTTGTGGGAAGAAGGCTAAAGGCCCAGGAGTAAAAGTACCGGTAAAGATAAAGCCACAGGGAAAATCAAAATCAGAGATGCTTCACTAGGGATCCCCGAAGGCAATAAAAGCCTCTCATAAGAAACCGAGGGACCCTAAGAAAAATGATAATAAATAAGTGCAAGACCTAACTAAGAGGATGGGAGGTCTCATCACCTAGCCGCCCATTACAAGTTCATAGGTATTTAGCTTACGATGACATTGCCATCATCCGTCACCAAACTGCATGCTGACCTTGTCATGGCCAAAGGAAGGGGGGTCTCATCAATGAAATGTACTCTCATTACTACGAAGATACTAGTGGGTAACGCCATACCGCCACCTAGCCAAGGCAAAGGTCCTCTTCGCCAAGGCTTGCAGCAAAAATACAAATAAAGAAAGATAAGGCAATAAGGGCTTGGAAAATTGCATCCACGACGGGTACATCTCACCTCCTAAAAAGGAACCCATGCATCGCATTACCTCTAGGGCCTAACTCAAGGACTAGACATGCCTAAAAACCACATCACATTACCATACATGGTTTGAATAACCCTATGGAAACTTTCCATTCTGTGGGTAATTTCAATAGGTTGCCATTTTGGTTTCTTTGATTTTGTATGGTGGGTTTGTGTAGGTCTTTGAGCTATTAGAAGACTTGTTAGAGATGTTATGCATATTCATAAATTTAATGATGAAATGTGATTTTACATTGCTATGATGTTTTGACCACTGAGCCCCCTCGATATGTGAGTTTTGATGTTCAGGACCATGCCCTACGGACAGTACCATTTGGATCGGTACACAAGGGGAGATGATCAGCCGGACTCCATGGGCTGAAGAGCCCATCGATGGACGTTGGGATGGCAGAGGCGTGATGCTTGTGTGATAAGCCCTTGCACATAGGAGAAGAAGGATGCCCTCATCGTGATTATTTTGGCAGATCCGCCCATGGGGATCACTCTCGCGCTTGGGACGCTGATTCTCGGCGATCGTACGTGTGATGGACGACTTCTAGGGCACGTGCGGCCCATGTTGGGTTTATTTGGCACGCAGGACAGGTTTGTTGAGCCCCTGGAGGGGCAACCTTTTGCTCATTTGATGATTATTGTGCCCCTTTAGGGCAACGCCTCCGGCGGGGCTTGACGCTTCATTTTATGCCTATTTTGACATTTTAGCATGTAAAAGTGATAAATAATTAAAATCGGACCGTTAGCCTTTTCTGCTATTTTGTTGACCTATTTCTAAATTCACAAAGGTCAAAGTATTGTATAAATAGAGGATGTTTTTCCTCTATCGAGATAACATAACTTGCTCCCATTTGGGAGAGAGATTTTTAGCTCTTGTCTTGTCTCTTGTCTCTTTGAAGTGGCTAAACCTCTTGGAGGAGTTATTTCTGGTGAAGTGGTGCTATATGCTATTGAAGGTTTCTACAACTAGGGAATGGTTAATGCTTCTTCATGATCTCATAAGTGTTTTTCAATAAAACTTCTTGAGTGAATGGTTGTCACATTTGTATTTATTGTTATCTTGTTGTTATTTGTTTAACCTCAAACCCTAGGGAGCCAAATACACAAGTAGGTCGGGCTTTATGTCCCCATAGCATAAGCTTATAGCCATTGATTCTAGAGGGTTTAGCTCCCAGCCATAGCTACACTAACCCTTCTTTATCTTGAGCTAGTTCTTAGTATAAATTGAAGAAAGAAGACATACTAGGCCCACTGTTTACACCTGTGGTTTTACTTCTAGGGTTTCCAGGAGAAGTCTGTATTGAGCAACACTTTTCACCCCAGATTCATGCTTTGAGCTAGCCGCTTTTGCCAAGAAAGTCTTAAGGAAAGGATTGAAGCTCTACGCCTAAATTTTAGCTACCTCTAGGTAAGTCTTTTCTCCTTAGTTAGGGTTAGTGGCCTTGCTTTAGTAACACCATTAAACCCTAGGTCTTTGTCCTTAGGTTTGAACTCCTCCCAAACCATTAGTCATATACTTCCTTTTGACTCCATTGACCCAAGGCACTAGTCTAAACTCCATTGCTTGAGCTTGTTATGCCTTAGAAATCTTTCAAACTACTTCAAATTTGTAAACCCTACTAACCCTACGCCTAACCCTAGCTAGTTTTAGGAATAACCCTAAGAGGACAACGTTGGCCTTAAATTCACTTTCTTTTTTTTTTTTTCTTTTGCTTTGGTAGAAAGTTATGCCTTGTTCCTCTTATAGCCGTGGAGTTTAATTTAACTTTTGTTGGTTGATTTTGTCAAAACGCCCACCATTACAAATTTTAACCTGCTGAACACCAAAACTTATATAGGGGTCAGGACACATACTCTCTATTCTTTTGTTTATACCGCAACGCTGTGACATTTGGCGTTTCCATTGATTGACACATTGAGTTAATAATTGTATTTAGGCTAATTTTGACAAAACGTTTTTGCTCTATGTCATAATTTCATCCATTGATTAAGGCTGACGCCATACCTAGTGTAGCAACAATATAGGTGACGCAAATTTTATGTATATGAGTTGATTTGACATTGCATTACTGATATGATACATGGTTTAATTGTACACATTGAATGTTCTTGATATACTTGTTGAAGAAGTGACTTTTCCTTTGTTTGATAAATCATCAATTTCACAATAATTATTTATTCATTGCTCATATATTATGATAAAGATAGTCATTGGTATTTTGAAGTACTAACCACTAGCATATATTCTAGCTGTTGTCTCGTCTCGGGCAAAATGTGCCATCCAAGGTTAGAACTTTCCATTCATCTCACTTGGGCAAATGACCAGGAAAAGGAACCTCAATCTTGGTCTTTATCCTTTAGCCCTCCTTTAAACCCAGACAGTCTCTTTAGGGACGCCTTGGACTTGCCCTCCTAAATAGAAAGAGCTCCCATCGAGGTGACAAGCAGGAAGCCTCACACTTGCCAAGCTCCCTCACTCACTAACCTTTTCAAACCTTTCCACAAACTGCGGCGTATGTGGATCATCACCATACATCTGCCTTGCCTTGGGATCATCACCAAAGTGGCGCAATACCCTTGATTCCCTGATCTACACCTCACTACTTCATCAAGGTTTCACAAGAATCAAGACTAGTTGACTAGTTAACTCAACTAGGTGGCGCTTCAATTCTCGTGAATCAGCTGAGAGAGACTAGACTAGTTGGCAGTTTACTCCCATAACTACGGGTGTGTGTCCAGATCACTCTAGACCACCACTATGGCTTAATTGTTCACCAAGTCAAACTCACATTGAGTTATACAAACATGATATACTCTGTATATCATGTGTAAATTATTCATTATTCACAACGGTTAATGAGAATTCTTCCATTCTTTCTCTCCTCCTTCTTCTTTCTTCTATTCTCTCTGCAAATGTGTGTATCATTGTTTAGCTAGTTCTATTCTGTGCAGGTCAACACATTTACAGGGTCGACTTCTCTTCTTCGAAATTCTATTTTCACTTTATTATTTTCCTGTCGGGCCGACTTCTCTTATGGGGTTTTCTTCAACTGTTCAATGGTTTTCCTTTGACTTCTTGGAATCTTCCTCTCTAAGAAAAGTTGTCTAGGAGGGAATACCTCCTGCTACTACAAAACATCAACAAAGGATATAAATGTGTAAAATAAAACAATGCAAAGATAACCTAAACATTATAGAATATAAATGAAGATCAAAGAATAAACACATATCACTATGAAAGAAGGCAGAAAATAGAAAACAATTAAAATATATACAGGCATCCATAAGGGAAGGGATAGATCGAATGCCAATAAAGGATAAAAACAGAGTTTAGGAAGGAAGAACAATGAAAAAAGGAGAGATTAGAAATAAAGAGACAGAGTTTAGGAAGGAAGAACAATGGAAAAATGAGAGATTAGAAATAAATATTAAAGAGACAGACTTTAGGAAGGAAGAACAATGAAAAAAGGAGAGATTAGAAATAACAAGAGAAAAATGGCAGGAGGAGATAGAGAGAAAAATAGCAGGATCAGGAGCAAGGTTTACTGGCATAGCTGATGGATAATGGGCTTCCATGAAAGGCTGAGTTTATAGCCATCTTCTTGATTAAAATTGTTAGGATGTTTTTCAATTTCAAGAGCTTCCCTAATAATATGAGATGAATAATGGGGTGCTGATGTTAGGAATTTTGCTTGGTCAAAGCAAATGAGGTGTTTAGTATTAAAAGAATGTTTTATGATCACTGATTTAGTAAGGTGGTTGTGGAGAGTGTGAGATATATGTTCTTTGGGATGGGTTTGGGTCGACCTACCTGTTTGTCCTATGTAGGATTTGCCAAGGAGCAAGGAATTTGGTAAACTCCTTGGCCAAGCATTGGGTTAGTTTTGTCTTTAACGCTTTTAAATAATTGCTTTAGGGTTTTATGGGGTTTGAAAAGAGTTTTAATATTCTTTTTGGCTAAGATATTGAAAATGTGATCAGTATTGCCATGATCAGTAATCCTTCTTTACTTTTAAATTACTCCTTTATTTTCTTTTTCATTACCTTTAAAATAAATTCATCTCTTTCCTTTTCATAACACATTCTTTTGTTAGCTTCTTTTCTTTGTTAAAATTCTTTTATTAACTTTGACTATCTCTTCTTTTTAAATTAATTATTTTAAATGGATAAATTTGACCAAATTCCCCCATTTCCTTATATTTTAATTTAAATTTAAGCCTCTTGCACTCTATATATGCTTTTCAAAGGCTCACTCTTTTGTATCTAAGTAAAACTTCATATGGTTCCCCTGTTGATGGGTGGAGTGTCCTCTTGAAACATTGGGAAGTTTCAAAATTATAACACAGTTCAACTCTAGAAAATCTAAACATAATTATGGTTAACTGTGGAAACCTTCATACTTGAGTGTGAAGGATATGCAACATTGCGAAATAAATCATATGTGGATCAAATATTTGGGTCAATTCATGATTTGAGACAAACTTCTTGTGTTAGCCCTTTATAGTCTAGACTTTGAAATGAAAATTTAAGCATGCTCAAAATAGAGCTAGCCTAAGATCTAGTTAATTAATACTAGTAGTATGACATCAACATTCTGGATGGACGAGATCATCATTGTAATTTCTCTGTGTTTTCCATAATTTAATTTTTTTTTAAAACATACTAAGAATTGCTATCCTCCTTTGCATGGATTGCTAGCAATGATACATTGTTGTTAAGAAATACAGGATCTGCATGTTTTTATCCCTTGACCAACTTTTCTGTTAGTATGAATTATATTCTGGGTGCTTCAGTTCCTTTAATAGCTGAAGCAATGGAATCTGACTGATGATTGCAGGACAAGCTTTTGCAACTCAATAGAAGCACTATAGTTTTTCTCGCATGTGCTTGGATGAATCCAAGTACTATCAACTTCTGCTTCAGCTATTGCAAGTTTTTCCTTGGGAGTAGAGAATGTAAAGGTCAACGATGGAAGTGGAACTAAGAGTTGGCCTACAAAAATTGCCCTTTGGAGCCAAAGCTGCATGCCTTTTGACACTCACTGCAGATTAATTATTCACTATAGATTCTTTTTCATAATAGATTAACTTCCTGATGATGGATTGGTTTTTGGAGCACGAGCACAACTTGCAGAAGACAAGCAATTCCTAAAAATGTCAAAGCTTATTCTTTTCTTTATGTATTGTTGATTGAAAACAGCTTGTCAATTTGTCTCTTGTTATGAAACTGCTCTAGTTGCAAGGGGCAAAGCCTAAATGATGCCAATACAACATTTTTCTAGTTTTATCTTCTTTGAATTCTTTGAATTTTGTCGTTAGTAGCTTTTCTGTCCTGTTTTCCTTTTATTCATTATGTACCCTTTCATACCTTTCCCTTGAAACAGGCTAATTCAATGTAGCAGCAATTGTGCTTCAATGGCTCAGAATAGAACAGAAATAAGGAAAAGGGCAAAAACCAATCAATATCAAGACCTCAGTTGTGAGAGAATATCTATTCCAAGTAGCAGTGACTGCTTAAAACAACTGAATGAACATAAAGCGGCATGTGAAGTGGAAAGGAAAAGGGCAAGAACCAATAAATTTCAAGACCTCAGTAATAAGAGAATATGTATTTCAAGGAGCAGTGAATGCTTAAAACAACTGAATGAACTTAAAGCAGCACGTGGGGAGGAAACAATAATGAATTTACAGACTTGCTTCAGCAATGCATGGAAAGATAAATTTAGAATACGTTGGCCTGAAGGTGTAAAAAAAACTGGATTTTTTACATCATTTACAGATGAGCATACTGAAACTAAATGTGAGCATGGTATAGATAAGAATGATTGGCAGCAATCTTATTGGGAAGCACACTTGCAAGAGTAAGTAAACGCTCATTAGATCAGATGAGAAACATTTTGTATCTAAGCATATTCTTTGTTATTTACATTTAGGATGTATATAAATTTTTTCAAATTTTTTATCTGCCGTCATGACTAATTACTTTTGGTTTTATTCTGGATTTGCACAGTTGTCTTCGTGAAGGAGCTGCTAAAGCCTTAGTTCCATCATATGAAGGCTCCATTGCAGAGATACTTGTATCAGGTAATCATGTGGATGTTTTTTGCATTGTGTCTCTCCTCTGTTTGATCAGTTCATATCAATTATGCCAAAGATACGGGGTTTGTATGGCATTTTATTTTGATTTTGTCATATGGCTGTTCACTTGTACCTTCTATATATAATTGACCAAGGAGTCTTGCTAAGAAAAGGCTTCCCCACAAATTCTTTTGCAGCAACATGAAATTCCATGTCATGGAACATGGTTGTAATTTTTGTTATTTGACATTGAATGGTCACTGCTTTGCCATAACTATTTGGAATTCCATGATTCTTTTAAGTGCATTAAAGAATCATAAACTATAATCTTTCTTTCGTAATGGGATATTTTGCCCTGAAATGCATACGTTATCCATTGTTTAAGAGACTTGCTGTGTCTTCAAGAGGCCAGGATAGGATGTATTTCAATCCCAGGTATCTGATACTGGAATGTGTGTTTAAGATATAGGATGATAAAAACTTATCTAAAATTAAATATGGCTTATGAATGTTTTATGAGATGATCTGCAAATGCTAATATCAACAAAATGTGTTGTAAGAAAGGCATGTTAAACTTTGATACAATTGAAGATTGAAGATATTAACATATGCACAAGTATCCACCACATCTGTTTCTGTGCCATACCTTTATGTTTACTAATATTTCTAACAATCTCAGATTCTGGAAGTTTATTCTGTACAAAAACTACCTTTATTCAACTTCCATCCTACACTCTGTTTGAACTTTGAACCATTTTCATCATTTCCTTGTTATGCTGCAGCAATGGGTTCAAGTGAAGACATTTTGTGACTTTTATTAAAAACCATTCCAATCTTTATATGAACTAGATAATGAACTCCGTGCCGACTGTATCTTCGCTTCTCTTGGATGCCAACTATTGTTTGAAGGATCTTCTTTAGTTTGTCTCTCTACATCTCTTTGTACTTGTGATTCTTCTTCTCTGATTGATCTTACTTTTTTGCTCTTACAAACTTCATCCCACTCTTGTAACACATGAAAACAAGTTACATAACATTATAGAGTTAGCAATGTAGAGCTACTTGTCATCGACCAAAAATGTCTTTGGAAAGATTGATCATCCAAAGTGTCCAGATAACATAAATGTGTGTTAATTTTTCAAAATCCCAACCCAGTTTCAGTCTCGCTGATTTTTCAGTCAAATTTAAATGCCAAACTCAGTTTCAGCACTGTTTCAGCATATGTTACAGCCCTGTGTTTCAGCACATGTTCCAGCATATACTCACGGTGTTTGGTATATATTCGACCAACGTGTTTCAGCATCTGTTACAGCAACGTGTTTCAGCATCATTCTGGTTGTGTTTACAACATATACTCACGGTGTTTCAGCATATGACTCAATACTGTGTTTCAACATATACTCCTGTGGGTGTTTGACATATGACTTCGGCCTTGTGTTTTTGGCTTATATACTCAATGATTGTTTTAATATGACTCGGTGAATTGTTTCAGCATATAAAACTTAGCAGAAAATAAATTCCAGAACTGAAACATGAGGATTAGACATCGTTTTCATGAAATAAAATATCAACCAATATACCGAAACCGAGAGAAAATATAGACACAAAGATATTCGGTCTAGCTTCGACCCTAGAAAAACCCACAGGGAAAACGATTGAGAGAGGATTTGTATTATTTATGAGCTTAGAAATTCTTCTTCTACATATTCATCTTCAGATAGTTACACAAACTTATTTGGACATTCCTGTAGCTTTGCTTCTCATTTTCTGAACCAGAAATTCGTACTACTGTACGGCAATTTATGCTGGGTGGACTGTCACGAAATTCGTGCTAAAAATCTGCTAAGATTCAATTTTACGTACCACTCAATGTTGTTTGACAGCCTTGGAATGCATGCCAATACTCCCAAAAATTGCAGTTGATGTCTTTTTTCTTCATTTCGACCTCTCTCTTGCTCTCTCTTGTTCTCTCAACAAGAATGCTTGAGCTCCTCTTGTTCTCTCAACAAGAGTCTTCAACTTTCCTCTTGCTCTTGGCATCTCACCAAGAGTCTCTTGGCCTCTCACCAAGATTTTTTCTGCTTCTTACGCTTCTTACCCAAGAATGGGTGCGCCCACTTGCTTTAATCAACCTCATGAGGGAAGATGGGGAGTTTTCTAATCTAACGGTGAGATTAGATTAGATGGGTGAAATTTGAATTTGGTGTGTCTTCCACTCACCCTCACTTTAATCATAAAGTTATCTTTTAATTTGCATCTCACCAAATTAATTTGACTAAGACCACTTTCGGCAATTTCTCCCCTTAAGTAGCCTAAGGGGAAGAAACACTTGCCTTGGTACTTCATTTTAATTAAAAATTTAACACTCATAACGAGGAAGAAGTGTTACTCACCACTCCAAGCTTGTCCTGAAAATACAAACTTGCCCATGTTCAATGCAGCGGTGGTATGTGCGCAGCTTTTATCACCGATGGAGATGTCTGTGCGTTTACGACTCCTCTCTGAACATAATCACGCACGGATGAAGTGATACGAATCTCGATATGCTTAGACCGGTCATGAAAAGCTGGATTCTTGAGAGTTTAATGCAACTCGATTATCACAATAAATCATGGTGAGCTCAAGCGCACACCGAACAATCCAATCAACATCTTCATGACCAAGGGCCTCACAACTAGCGACTAGCTGCCATATACTCGACCTCTGCAGAACTCAAATCCAATGACTTTTTCTTCTGACTGAACAAAGACACCACTGCAAGCTCAATCCAAAGAAACAACCTGAGGAACTCTTCCTATCACTGACACATACTGCCCAACCTGAGTCTGTATAGCCAACCAAGCGAACTCCATCTCCTCTATGATAGTCCAGGACCATAATCTGCATTGCCACAAAGATGCAGGCACATGTTTTTTTTTGCCACCCAGTGCACTCTCCTCGGCTCCACCATGGTAGTGAGAGTGTTGGCGGTAAAACAAATATCCTGGCACAGTATTGACCAAATACATCAATGACCGATCAGCGGCGATCATTGCTCCACCAAAGTTGCACTATGGTGAATTTCCAGTGAGCCGCCAAATATTGAACATTATGGTTCAAAATTGAGGAAGTTAGAGAATTGGCGGTCTAAAAGACTGGTTACTTTACATTTCCATAAAAAATTGTAATAGGGGTATTGGCATGATGAATTTGTAAAGGTCTTAGCCACCTCAAGTCCCTAAGCGTGAGTTATACTGCGGAGTGTTTTTTCACTTACTAATTATATTTTGCGCTTTCGAGGGCAATTTATAATTTATGGTTTTCTCAATCCTCATTTTGGAGTATATGCTCATGGTTGGGGCTTGGGCATGTGGATCTAAGCCTAGTGTAAATGTATATTACCATGCCAAACATCCTCCTAGATCTTATGAAATGTGCCTAAGTCCCTAAGTTTTAATTTTTTAGGTTAATTAAAAAATTGCCGAGTCGGCAATTTTTTAATTAAAAATAAAGATCTTGAAAAAGTAGAGTATTTGGGCATCAAATTGGTCGTAAGGGATGCTCATTTTTGGACCTAGAGCACCCATGTTACCTAATTTACCACTTACTTGGGTAAAATTAGTGATTTTATCGCAAAATTGATTTACCCTCAAAAACCCAAAAAGTGCATTTTAATTCAATAAAATCCAGCCAAGTGAAAATAAAAAGAATAAAGGGGGACAAAATGGAGCAAACTTTGACAAAGTCAGTCAAAAGGTCAAGGGGACAATATCCACTTGATTGGATGTTGATTGATTGCAAATCTTGTTGGAGATGAACATGTGGAGATAGGAGGTCGCCCCTCTTGGAGAGGTGGCCCACCCTTGAGGTGGCAGCCCCTAATGCAAGAGATGGCGCCTTCTCCTTCATGCTTGAGTTTGGTTGACACATGTGGATATGTGGGGAGAGGTGGCGCCCTCTTCCCTCACACTTGGCTGCCCTTGTTTAACACTTGGCAGCCCACTACTTAACATGTAGTGCGCCCTCCTTGAGGAGCCCATGCGCCCTCTTTGTATAAATATGTGAGCTCTCATCCTTATTTGTTAGTTGGAGCTTTGGAAGAAATCACTTGTATAAGCTTGCTATTGTAATACTCTTTCTACTTTTGGAATAATAAAAGTCAAGACTTTGGAGGTCAAATTGGTGGATTGGCCAAGTGTGTGGATGCTATATTAGCGAGGTGATATCATTTCATTGTTTACTACTTTGATGCTTTTGGTTATTGTGGCCTTGGTAGAAGTATTATTACTCAATAGGGTAAGATTATAGCTAGTTTGATTAGTGATCTTTCTATCTATTTACTTGAGTGTTTTAAATACAATATATGTTTGTTTAACAAATTGTGTTGTAGATTGCTCTTGTAGGGGATACCATTTTCTAACCTTGTTTGCAAGCAATCGAAGTGATTAAATCTGAAATTGGAGGAGAGGATAGTCTAGCTTGACTCTTCATTTTCTCCAAATCTTTGAAGAGATCCCTCCACAATCTATCAAGAGGACTCCATTTGCCCAACACATTCCGAAGTGCAAGTTTGCTTCTTCTCTCCTTCTCATTTCTAAAAAAGCAATTTCTTGGTTGCCTTGGCTACTTGGTTCCTCTAATGCAAAGAAGAAATCTATTATCTAAATCCATAGTTTACTTTGCATTATCATTTGTCCTAAAATCTATCAAATTCTTAGCTCTATATCTCATAAAATAGATTCGGCAAAGTGTTAAAAGGCAAATTTTAGCTAGTTTTAATTCCAATCTTAAAGGCTGAAAATTGTTCTGCTTTAAAAAGATCTTTCAAGGTTATATTTAGTAGTTAAAGTACCTCTGTACTTCTGTTATATGACAGCAAAGATCTGAAACTAGCTCTTTGGCAGATTCCTTAGTTAAAATGTGCCGAAAATTGCTAAAATTACTTAGAATTTTTTTGGGTTTCACTCGTATTAAGACACTTCTAAAGTTTTTTGGGCATCTTTTATTCTTGTTTGCTTGCTGTTTTGTGCAGGTTGGTGAGCGGATAGAAGCTGCTGTCGTTCCCAGTGGGATTAGGGGCATCCAGGGACCCGGTATTTTGACTTCATAGTGCTTTGTAAATTATTGTAAAAGCTTGTGAGCCCCTAATGAATGCTCACAAGTCATCCTAATAAGCATTGTACAAAGTCATAATAAAATAAGCGGGCTACAAGCTCACGCTCTTCAAACACAGGGGAAGTGGTGTTATTAATTGATTTTGTCAATTTTGCACAAGTTGTTAGCTTAGATTAATTTCTTTTTTTATTACGCAAGTAGAACAATAATTGTTAGATTAGATTTCAAATTCGATTATTTCCAATTTGGCAAATAAACCCGTCCCTTCAGCGACCTCGAAGGGGCACAGTGTGATGGACTTAGTAATTAGTCAAACATTTCCTTTTATCTTGTGATAAACCGTCCCTCGTGACCTCGAGAGGACACAATTCAGTGATGGACTTAGTAATTAGTTCACACTTTATTTCTTGCATAAAATAAACCAAATTCCCCTCAACTCGGTTTTGTTCCTAACCCTTCTAGTTGCGAGCTCGTCTCGATAAATTTTGGGAAATAGTTCATACATCTTGGTGATTAGGTGGTTGATAGATCTAATTGGAATGAAGCCGAAGTTGTTAATTCAATGTCTTGAGCATGTAGAAGTGACACGAGAAGTAAATGGTCCCTCGGGTTTCCGCGGCTTCCCACCGTTTTGGACATCCAACACTTAAAGTGGGCTTCTTGGTGAGAGACCATTTTGGTTTCGGTAAGGTTCTCTGCAAATTTCCAAGCAAAGAATTATTGCAAAATTTAAACCCTTCACTAATTGAACTTTAATTTACCCTTAATAAAACAGCAGTTACATTGCCCGACTCTACTTTAAGGCCTTGGTCTCAATCATTTACAAACAATAAAGCCGCGGGCTTCACATTTCATAATTTGATTATATGTTGATGTAAATGATAACTTTTTAACAGCTGTTTCTTAGTATCATTTTGATGCAAGTTAAATTTGATTATATATTTATATAGAGTGGTGAATGAATGTTCATGTTTATTTTCGGTTAATGGTTAATGGTTTTGAAGAAGCAATAAACTCCTAGATTTCATTTTCTTGTACTTAGCTTAAAGCCTTAGTATATTTGTTAGGGACTACCCCCTTGGCTTAAGCTAGAGGTTGGCCCTAGGCGGAGTTGAGGATTAGGTGACACCTTAACTCTCACTTGCCCCCAAGGACTGCCAAGTGGATTGAAGATTTCTTCCACGTCTCCCAAAGGTGTGTATAAATGACCTTGAATGCAAAGTGGATTCCACCAACTGTGACTCGAAGCATGAAGCTTCTTCTAGTTAGTAATCATGGGAGTGGTCATGGAAGCTTCTTCCAGTTGGTAATCATGGGAGTGGTCATGGGCCTGCTATCCCCCATCTGAAATCTGCTCAGAATATCACACACATACTTCCCCTGTCCTAGGAAGATGTGTCCAGGCTCCTGCCAAACCTCTAATCCCAAAAAGTAATGCATCAGTCCAATGTCTGTCATCTTGAACTTTGAAGCAAGGATTTCCTTGCAGCTGCTGATGAGTCTCTCTGCCCCTGTAATAAAAATGGCATCCACATATAGCAGAAGAATGAGAGGATCCTCTCCAACCACAATGAAGTATAGGTTGGGATATGCCTCACTCTTCTCAAAACCCAACTGCTGCAAATAGGCATCTATCCTGGAATACCAAGCTCTGGGAGCTTGTTTCAGCCCATACAATGCCTTCTTCAGTCTACACACATGAGACTCTCTCCCATGCACCTCAAATCCCAATGGCTGCTCAATGTATACCTCCTCCTCAATAAGAACATTCAGAAATGCGGTCTTCACATCCATCTGGTGAATCTTCCAACCCATCTCTGCTGCAATGGAGATCACTACCATGATCGAAGTGTATCGATCAACTGGCGCAAAGGTCTCATCATAGTCGACTCCCTCAACCTGTGAAAACCCCCGAGCCACAAAGCGAGCTTTGTACTTCTCAATTCTGCCATCCACAACATGCTTTAGCTTGTAGAGCCACTTGGAAGTCACCAGTGACTTCGCCTCAGGTCTAGGAACAACTTCCCAGACATCGTTCTTCATGATGGAATTGTACTCTTCCATCATGGAATCTCTCCATACCTGTCTACTAGAGGCCTCCTCAAAAGTGGAAGGCTCAGAATCCCGAATACTGCTCACCATAGCGATGTAGCTGCAAAACCTCTCGGGAGGTTTACTCTCCCTCACTGCCTGCTTGGGATTCTCCACTGAAACCTGTGCATCCCTCAAAATGTCCTGAAGCTACTTGGGCTTCCTCCTCTCTGAAGTAGTGTCCTGTGGAGGGGACTCTCCCTACTCAACCCCATCTGCTAAAGACAATGATCCTGTAGTAGACCCTGAAGTACCTGATCCTGAAACCTGTGGACCGGTAGCCTGTGAACCTGAACTTTGTGGCCCTGTCACCTGTGAACCTGTAGTCACCAAAACTGGTGGCCCCAAAATCTGTGTCACTGTAGTCTGTTGCGGGCTCACCTGAATCTGATATGAAGACTGCTCACCTCTCTCTATCCCTCTAGACTTCCTAAAGGCTCCATCCTCCTCAAATCTGACATCCCTCCTCAAGACAATCTTCCTCAAGGAAGGATGGTAAATACGGAAAGCCTTTGAAGTCTCACGGTACCCAACAAAGATCCCTCTCTTTGCCATGGGCTCCAACTTTGTCCTCTTCTCAGAAGGGACATATGAATATGTGATGCACCCAAAAATCCGAAAGTGCCCCACCTCAGGCTTCTTCCTAGAGAAAGCCTCCTCAAGAGTCATGCTCCGCACAGCCTTGTGAGGACTCATGTTCTGCAGATAAACTGCAGTGTAGCATGCCTCATCCCATAGAAATAGTGGCAACCCCTGATCATGTAGCATGGCTCTCGCAGCCCCAACAAAGGCCCTGTTCTTCCTCTTAGCAACCCCATTCTGCTGCGGGTTGTAAGGAACAGTCAACTCCCTCCTGATGCCCTCTCTTGCATAGAAATCCATAAACTCCTTGGAGGTATACTCACCCCCATTGTCCGATCTCAGGACTCTGATTTTCTTCCCTGTCCGGTTCTCCACAAGAGATTTGAACTCTTGGAACTGACTGAAGACCTGTCCTTTGGTCTTCATGAAGAAAATCCAGGACTTCCGAGAGAATTCATCAATTAATACAACATAGTATAGGGATCTAGTCAACGATGCCGAAGACATCGGGCCACATACATCTGAATGTATAAGATCAAGTATCCCTGCTGCTCTACTGTCACTGCTCAGAAAAGAATTCTTGGTGTACTTTCCCAAGATACACCCCTTGCACAACTCATGGTGCTCTGAACTGAAATCTGG